>CM060961.1:127069182-127251682 GCA_030765045.1 Tenodera sinensis | reverse complement strand
ATTTTCTGGAAATAGCCTGAGAAAACCTTATTCGTCCTGGAGCAATATGCTTCATGTTTATTTCAGCACTTTTAAGAATGTAAACACAATTCTTTTCCAGGGAAAAAAACGAAAGAAAGAGAGAAAGAAAGAAGAAAGAGAGAAAGAAAGAAGAAAGAGAGAAAGAGAGGAAGACAGAAAGAGAAAGAGAGAAGACAGGAAAGACAGAAAGAAAGAAAGAAAGAAAGAAATAAAGAAAGAAAGAAAGAAGGAGGGAAGGAGGGAAGGAGGGAAGGAGGGAAGGAGGGAAGGAGGAAGGAAGGAGGGAAGGAGGAAGGAGGGAAGGAGGAAAGGAGGAAAGAAGGAAAGGACGAAAGGACGAAAGGGACGAAAGACGAAAGGACGAAAGGACGAAAGGACGAAAGGACGAAAGGAGGAAAGGACGAAAGGACGAAAGGACGAAAGGACGAAAGACGAAAAGAAACGGACGAAATGACGAAAGGACGAAAGGACGAAAGGACGAAAGGAGGAAAGGACGAAAGGAGGAAAGGACGAAAGGAGCGAAAGGACGAAAGGAAGAAAGGACGAAAGAAAGAAAGAAAGAAAGAAAGAAAGAAAGAAAGAAAGAAAGAAAGAAAGAAAGAAAGAAAGATAGAAAGAAGAAAGAAAGAAGAGAGAAAGAGAGAAAGAAAGAAAGAAAAGAAAGAAAGAAAGAGAGAAAGAAAGAAAGAAAGAGAGAAAGAAAGAAAGAAAGAGAGGAAAAGAAAGAGAGAAAGAGAGAGAGAAAGAAAGAAAGAGAGAAAGAGAGAAAGAAGAAAGAAGAAAAGAAAGATAGAGAAGAAGGAAGAAGAAAGAAGAGAGAAAAGAGAGAAAGAAAGAAAGAAAGAGAGAAAGAGAGAAAGAGAGAAAGAGAGAAAGAGAGAAAGAAAGAAAGAGAGAAAGAGAGGGAAAGAGAGAAAGAAAGAGAGAAAGAAAGAAAGAAAGAAAGAAAGGAAAGAAAGAAAGAAAGAAAAGAAGAAAGAAAGAAAGAAAGAAAGAAAGAAAGAAAGAAAGAAAGAAAAGAAAGAAAGAAAGAAAGAAAGAAAGAAGAAAAGAAAGAAAGAAAGGAGAAAAGAGAGAAAGAGAGAAAGAGAAGAGAAAGAGAGAAAGAGAGACAGAGGAGAAAGAGAGAAGAGAGAAAGAGAGAAAGAGAGAGAGAAAGAGAAAGAAAGAAAGAAAGAAAGAAAGAAAGAAAGAAGAAAGAAAGAAGAGAGAAAGAGAGAAAGAGAAAGAGAGACAGAGAGACAGAGAGAAAGAAGAGAAAGAGAGACAGAGAGAAAGAGAGAAAGAGAGAGAGAGAAAGAAAAGAAAGAAAGAAAAGAAAGAAAGAAAGAGAGAAGAGAGAAGAGAGACAGAGAGACAGAGAGACAGAGAGAAAGAGAGACAGAGAGAAAGAGAGAAAGAGAGAAAGAGAGAGAGAAAGAAAGAAAGAAAGAAAGAAAGAAAAAGAAAGAAAGAAAGAAAGAAAGAAAAGAAAAGAAAGAAGGAAAGAAAGAAAGAAAGAAAGAAAGAAAGAAAGAAAGAAGGAAGGAAGGAAGGAAGGAAAGGAAAGAAAGAAAGAAAGAAAGAAAGAAAGAAAGAAAGAAGAAAGAAAGAAAAGGAAAGAAAAGAAAGAAAGAAGAAGAAAGAAAGAAGGAAGGAAGGAAGGAAGGAAGGGAAGGAAGGAAGAAGGAAAGAAAGAAAAGAAAGAAAGAAAGAAAGAAAGAAAGAAAGAAAGAAAGAAAGAAAGAAAGAAAGAAGAAAGAAAGAAGAAAGAAGAGAAAGAAAGAAAGAAAAAAAGAAGAAAGAAAGAAAGAAGAAGAAAGAAAGAAAGAAAGAAAAACTCCGCTCAAAGTTCCATTTGCATGAATATGTTTTCCTATTCTTTTATGAAATTAACTCTAACAATTCTATTCCAAGCCTTTATATTTAACAATGCCTACTATAAATAAGGGATAATACCTTAGCTGTGAACTTTACTACTTATCCTGTGTATTTTGTATAATGCGTTTCAGTGATAGGAACCTCAGAGGTAGACCAAATATTACTACACGAAAATGCAGGTCTCATTCATAAAATGTATACCCAAACTTATTTTGCAATTATATCGATTTCCGCTATTCAGTGCTGTTGGTTTGATTTTGAAGTGCTAAAGCCACTATTTTTTGTTACTCCTAATGCCATGCAAAGATTGGAGTGTAGAAACTACAATGAAATCCGGTAATGTTTATCTCCGTTAATGTGATACTTATAAATAAAATAATGTTTTGTAATAATAGTATGACAAAAAGACAAACAAATAAGTTATGTTTGAGAGCGAAAGTCATGTGACTGCAGTAGACTTAGGACTCATAAATGTCCTTTGATATTAGGAATTTGTGCGCCATACAACCTATTATCGAAGTGTGGCCTAAAGTTTGCTCTATAAGTGGATTTTTATAGCCATTTGTACAGCCATTCTCTAGTGAATTCCCTCGCGCACTCCTCACCCCTCACACATACAGGATGGAAGGAAGTCATTAAATTAATTTAAACCGGTGGTAGATCTCGGTATTTGGAACGCATTTTGTATGTGATGTTTTTGTCTCTGACCATTTCCTACGGAGATATTTTAGTTTTGTCGAAAGCAGGAAACAAACTGGCAACGCTGCAGCTTGTCTGGCTGTCACGTGCACTAGGTCAGTACATAAACAAACATGCATCACTACTGCTACCACAGCGGTTTATCATTTCCTTGAACATCAAACTTAAATAGTTTCGTAGCTGATACTGCTATAATTTAATAAACCAAACCATCTCTCTGACTTATAAACACAAACAAAGGTAAATTTCTAAGCTCTTAGAAAGTGTACCATGTGATATTTAAACGTGCCTTGGTGATAAATTTCCAACAAGCTATAAAAAGGGTTTCCCGATCGCTAACCTTCATGAAATTACTCTTGGGCTTGCTCTGAAAGTTTTGACTGGAGTATTCCAAGCGTTTTCTAAAGCAGTCCTTAAAAACCCAGTTTCTCCCAGAAAACTAAGTTCTATTGGTAATATCATTAGCCGATAATTCAGAGGCACGCCTTTATGCTTAAGGAAAGAGGACATAATGAAGGTTAAAAATTGCAGTATTTTTCTCTTTGGTTCAAAATAAACAGCATAATTTCCTGAACAATTTGATATTTATTATATACGTTGCGATGATATCAAGGTTGAGAGAACTCGTGATTCAAATGCTTCCGCGCTCAATCTGGTACCTTTTCCCATAAGTACTCTAGTAATGAAAATCCTAACCATAGTTTGTGTCCAAAAGGGTCAACATAATGGTGCAGGTGCCAAAAGGCAATTGAGGCTGGTACAGAATATTTGGTCAAACACTCCTTACCACTTGCAGTATGGAAGTAATAAAACCTATTTAAAGGAAGCTAATTGATGACAGTCTTTTAAAAATACGCCTTTATGGAAAGAACAAAACCAGAATGTCTTTTAATAGCTGTACATGGCATACGGTACCAAAGTCAGTGTTGTTGGTGCAAAATAACTGAAATACTGGATTCAATCATACTTTCAATGATGACTACCACACAGAACGCTGGTATTGATCCTGGGGAAAATACAAAGGTCTTCGTAACATCGATGTCGAGAGTGTCGCGAAAATTGATAGAGGTTTTGAGAACTTCACCAAGCAGGCAAGAATGCATAAAAGAAGAAGAAAGAGACAGATAGAGAACATGGAAGTCCAGGATGATGAAAGCTATGTCTCAGAAAAATACTGTGTGAAAATTTCGGGTTAGAACATGTGAACAATTTTGTTTTTGTTATACTACTAACTTACATTTTTCTGTCTATTGGGGCGCTTAATTAAAACCAACAGAGCTAGCTTTGAAATTTTCAGATATCTTTACAGACAAATGTTAATTATAACCATGTAATATCTACATTTTATGTTAATTAAAGTTTCCGCTTAATATATTAAGTTGCAATTTAAAGGAGAAACTTAATTCAAGCTGAGCTCACACAAAATATGAAGGTATTTCAAAGATATTGCATGGGTAATATTACAACTCCATGCACAATGAGTGGTTTAAATTTGATTATCATCAGGTAACCAATAAAGTGTACCTATTTGAATAGGTGACAGTAATTTTTTTTTTTTTTAAATTAACGGCAACTAAAATAAAATATATTTACTGGAAAATTACTGAATGCGTTACATATGTTTTGCAATCATACTAAAGGGGAACGTATATTTATAATTAGCAGAAAAAATCAAATGACTGTGATAACCAGAAACAAATTTAAGAGCATTTGTTTCGGTCAGAATTTTAGTTGGATTTCACTGGGTCATAATGACGACCTTGCCTTAATGAGCCAATAAACCATACATAAGGCAGATTAGTTCTTTGCCCAAGGAAAATAATTATTGCATAGATTCCTAGCTCTCAGACACGTGTATCAACTGAAAACATGTATTTCAGGCTCTTAATCAACTCACTTGTCAACATAGCGATTGCTAAGTTATTACTTGCATTTCGTAGTTTTCAGCAAGGTCATTCACTGTGCATGCAAGACTCGATTATACATACAAAGTGCTTATCACAAGCTAATGAAACCGTTTACAGAAAGGCGCGATACAGGTAGAGTGCAGTGACAGAGGATTATTATCTGGGGACATTTGAAGCTATGAATTTCTAAAACAGTGGAAGACACAAGCGCATGTACAGTAAAACATTTCTCACCACTGACATATGGAAAAATTGCAGAGGGTGCATTTGTTAACGCATTTCGACACAATTTGATCTACGCCATCAGTAAGCCCCATGAAATACAATAGCAACGTTACTAAATTTAAAAATCTAATGTGTTGCACGCACATTACTTTCTCTACCTTTGTACTAACTATTCTTATAAACTTTTATTCGTCTTTCTCAGGGTTGATGAACGTTAGTCAGTAGAGTTCCCCTCTCTTCGTTACCACGAACAACGGAGGAAAAAAAGCGCGAAACCGGTTCTAGCTGAAGCGTCCTACTGTAGTTGTGGAGAGGGGAACTTCCCTCTTCCCACCTATGGAGTAACGTCCGTCAGCTCTGGTCTATCTTCTTCATGTTAGTCGAGATAAGCATTTGCAGAAATTATCTTATTGTATATTTTCTTGTACTTAGGTGCAAGAGGAATATGGAAATACAGTAGGGTTTGAACGATAGTCAAATCTTTCAAAGCTGGTCCCTAATAAAGACCTTAAAACTCCGCTCTCTTTGCACGATCAAAATATAAAAAGTAAATAACGGTCTTCAATTTGACAAAAGTAAGCATAACAAAACTCACACAAATAACAAGGAATATCTCTGAAGTGGTTAACTCCACAAAAGATGCACTTGGACATAGCTGGTGGTTTTCAACGAGATCTACATGTTTTGTATACTAAGATTTGTCTTTCTCTTAAGGTTTACCAGTTATGCAGAAGTCCTCAAGGGTAAACAGGAAAAATGGGCTATAGCCAAAAAATTAAACGTATACACATAAACGAAACTATGTGCGAAAACTAACGCATCTCTTAGTTTTAGGAGGATAATTATGTTGAAAGAAGTTTCGTCTCTGGTATTTATTTACTCGTATATGTTTTGTGAAGTACCTACTAACGACGGCACCTTTGTCAACAAGCAATAAATGCCTCAGAAGCCTCGGAGCGATTGTGTGGAAATGTAATTTTTCTCAGCACCTCAATGAATAGTAAAATTTCGGCAGGATACATATTTTAATCCTTGCGTTAACTAGCATTACACAAATAGAGGGCGGATTTATATGCACTAAAAACCATAAATATATGCATGCAACTATGCAGCAAAAAGTTGAAAATATACTATTAAAATTAAAAAATATGCTCAAAAATGTACTTTCTTCTCATAATGAAATACGCTGTTTCCTCAGATACATATTTTTTATGAAACAATTGTAATATTTTTACTTTTTTGCTCCTAATTGAAGTTAATTGCATTTTATATTGTCATTCTCATTAATCTTGTGTGTATTTAATTAAATATAAGTCAACAATAAATTAATGATCGATCACTTACCAATTCTTGTTACGTAAATAACCATATTTTTCTAAATTTTCCTTCTCTCACTTAAAAGTGTTTGAATGAAGAGAATTATCTCTACAGTTCACATGGGATCACGGGAGTATTGCAAAGAGGCTATATCACTCACAGAATAAGAATTAATTTTTTTTTTTTTTTTTTTCAGATTCACCTTGTAACACACGGTTCACATTCCGAAAAAGAACTTAGTGCTGAATTCTTGGCTTCAATTTTTTTCAATTTTGTCACGAAGTGTCTTTCCAGTTTTTCCGGGCACTTTTTGGGCGACGGCGGCTTTATACTTCTGCAGGGCAGAAGATACTGGCACTCCTGTTTCTCCCAGACGTGTGATTGTGGCTGTTAGTTTACTAAAATAGGCTTTAATAGAAGCTGATTCTAAGCTTTTCTCATTGCATGCGTTCACTGCAACTGCAATACTTGCTGCTTCATTCACATCCATAGCTTCCAGCACCTTTTCAGGTCTTCTAGGTGGTCACAATAACAATTGTACAACACTGCTTCTATCCATGTTCCCTATCTAAGGATTGGCCCTGGGAGAAGACGAGTACCTGCGACCATTTGAGAAAATAATTTCCCTCTTGATGGACCTGATCTTTACTCTGATCTCTTCTGCCAATCTATGAAGGCCGTAAGCTAGACTTGTCAGTTGCACTGCGTTCGTATAAAATATTTTTAAAAGTTTGACTGCCTTAATCATATACGCTGCCGCATCTGAGACTATCAACTAAAGTTTTTCTTTTTTTTTTCCCTGAACAGGCCATAGAACACGTAATGTATCGCGCTCAACGGTGTAGTGATTTGTTTCCTTTAGTACTCTAGAAGCAGTAAGGTGGACTGTTCCTGGTTCATATTCACCTTACTTTATTGTAAATGAAAAGACATTCAGTGCAGAATTATATTGATTTTAGAGTGCAATAAACGATAATAAGTTATTTAAAATGTTTGTAGTAGACTTAACATGGAACAATTTTCCCATTTGTTGTTAATGTATAATTCCCACCAATCCATTGATGAAGCGAAAGTATTTTATTGGTTTTTCCTTCGGCATTGAAATACACTTGCCTTGGTCTACCAACACTCACAAAATGGTATTTGAGAAACAGCTAAGAATTTAAACTTCGATTCCAGCTTTGTTTTGTCACCGTGGTCAACAATAATGTACAATAAGCTAATGTTCAAACTTCAAAGAGTATCGTCCATTGAAAACGAAAACAAGGAAATTACCACCAACTGTCCACTGTTGGCAAGCAAGTTCCTTTCTTCCGAAATCTTCCTTTTAGGAAATGGTTTAGGCCAGATTGGTTTATTGACCTGCTGAAATTTAAAACTGCAAACATATGCTCGGCATTGTCAGTGTTGTGTAGGGTTACCATATTATGATGTCAAAAAACTGGGGGAATTCAGTTAATGACACTTACTTCACATACTTTTCATTTCCTTTGACCTTTTCCAGGAAATCCTTTTTACAGATAATCCAGTCATAACATTGAGCACAAGTTACATTTTTCATGTTGTAGATTATGATCAACGTTAACTTTACATTTTCGGCAGTGAGTTATTTCGCTCATCTGTCTACTGAACATTTAGCAGAGAAAATATTCTCTCCACAGCTGCATTATGTGCAGGTATGGCAAAATAGTGCTGTACTACTTTCAACAGTTCCATACACTCAACATTATTACTCATGTATTCGTACCATTTCTCGGCAACACTTCCCTACCAATGTTGCAGAGTTCATTTTGTGGTAAGTTCTTAAAGCACTTATTTCATTAAAGAGTACAGTCATCGATAACTATGTTAACACTTCTTAAAAATAACACAGTTTTTTCCACCACTTGCCACTCTGGTTTTTTATCCAGAGTTATCCTTTGAAACACAGACATAACACTGTATTGAGTCATCCAATTATAACTAACAGTATAAAAAGTATACATATTACTTCCAAAGACTTTAGCTAAATTTCCATCATCACATTTACAAATAATTTCCTTTACTTTTAAAGGGACAAAATGATTTTCTGTCCTAATTTTAAACTTGCACTTATAATTATCTTTTGGAATCCTGATCTGTATATGATATATCGGCAAAACTAGTCAGTCCAGGCTACAACCAGAATATATAGGTTTCACTCAGTGGAAACAAAAACTTTACGGTGAAGCTTCTCTTGTTTACAGTTCACGGCCTTTTCACCACGGGATTCAAAGAAAGAAGAGAAAGTGATGCGGAGTACAGGTGCAGTAAACTTTTCTAGAGTTCAGCAAAGACCCGCTAGAGGACATACAAAGCAATTGCTAAAGGCGCGGCGTGTGAATTCATTTTCAAAATGAATTGAAGTGATAAACAAATAATATATTTTTACTACTAACTAAAAAACGGGTGGTTTCGCAAAATATTCGAAAACTGAACGGGTGGCCCCCGGTGAAAACGGGCGATATGGTAACCGTAGTGTTGTGTGAAAAGGCGAATATTTTTTATATTCATAGGGATGATGGCTTTCTATGACACTGCGATTACCTTCATTTGCAAAAACATTACAATAAGGCAGAAATTTGTAATTTTATGACGTTAAGAACTAATATTTCAATATTAAATAGAGAATAAAGTGTAATATATGCACCTATATGCACATATTACTGATATATGCGTTGATCCCGTGAATATGCATTTCTATGCCCTATAAAACCTTGCCATTTGATTCCAAATGACATGAAACGCATTTTCCTTTTCCATGCATACATTTATATTTGAAGGAATAAAACACGCAAGTATGCAGAAATCCGCCCACTACTCATGAATCTTTGGTGTTTTTATTTGTGAAAACGGTAATAAATACATTGATAAAACATGTAAAAATTTTATTATTGTGATATTTTTATTATACTTTCAGTTATAGGCTGCTCAATTTGACATTTCTAAAGTGAGTATGGCGATTTAAATGCGAATTTACCTTGCACTTCATTATAATCCTTCTACGAGAAAAGGTTTAAAATTTGCCTATTAAAGTACTGCAAAGTTCAATGTTTGTATGTTAAATGGCATAACGTAACAATTGAAAAACTAGAAATACATATATTCAGAAAAGAATGGAAAGTTTTACAGCTATGTTGAAGAAAAGTGACCCAGGTACAACAAATTCTTCATAGGTACTCAGTTTCCCGCTAATTACATTTTTATTTACAAAATGTGCCTTTTCCTTGGAACTGTTGAATAGAATTGCATAAACTTTTTGTAGATGTTATTAGATATATGATGTTGAAACTGAACCTAAAACATTACACATTCTACTATATACTCCATTTAAAATATTCAAAACTTAGAAGTTAAATTTAAAAAGATATGAGATATTAGGTAATAAATAATTAAAACACGAGTTGCAAATATTATAGGTTCAGATTATGAAGTATGCACATGAGATTGTTCATATAAATTTTGGTGTTGTTATGATTTTTCATTCTACACTGTATTTCTTTACGGGTATTCTTAATATTTGAGCCATTTGAATGGAGACTCCAATATGGCGTCTGCCGTGTCACACCATTTTAATACCAGTATCATCATCGATATTAAATTTGCCATAGTCCACAATTCATAACTGCACAAAAAAATAGATGAATAGTGCTTTATGGTAGGCAGAATTGTAAACAATGGTCATTTTTCTTCCCTTCATGGGCAGGAAAATGTTACATGTTTTGCTTAGCAAAACACCAAAGGAGTTCGTAGGAAACCTCGGCACGCAACTCGATGATTCCGTAGAAAACCTTCGCACGCAATTCGTAACTCTCTTCCCTGTCCGCACGCAATTCGTAGACAGCGAATATAGAGCTATATTTGTGTGAAAAATCGACATCGAGTCTAGATAACGATATGTAACCAACCATTAGCCCGTTACTGCTTTATTTCAAGCACGTGAATCTTTAACTCAATATACCGGGTGTTAATGAACTACGCCAAAAATATTTTCAAACGAAATGGACATGTGTTAAAGAAATAATTTGAGATAGGAGATTTAAGGCCTATTGAAGGCCGAAGTCACGGCTATAAGTTTCTGAAGTGGCAATGCGCCACTGGCTAATGTCTACCATTCGACAGCACTGTACACGAAAACGAAGTGATGTTTCAGAACGCAATGATTATGGCATTAGCATTCGAACACAAAGTCATCATTGTTTTCAAATTCGAGCCTCGTTCACTAATTTTCTTTTGTTTTCTTTCCTTTTCGTTTCTTTTCTTTCTTTATTTTGGGTGGAGCAAATTAATATTTTGATCTAGATTTTAAATTCTGCTACAGCATATGCATTTTTATTTCACATAAAAAAGCAAAAAAGTAAATCCCAGCGCAACAGCCCATGAAGCGCCAAGGACCCAGCCGCTACGTCCCCACCTCCTCCCCCACTACTGGTGTCATTGGTGTGGTGCAGTACTGGAGGGTGGGACGTGGTCTTTATCTACTTCTCTATCAAGTAACTCCTCAACTGCCCTCTCCCCGTGACCTAGCAAGGTACATATCAGTACAGAAATTTGAATCTCATATACTGTACTTACAAATGCGAAATGGTTTAAAGGGCGAATGAAGACGTAAAAACGCAGAAACATTTACTGGTTTACGTTATTTTCTAGGAACTGCTCGAAATGGTGACCTGAATTTTGAAAGTTGGCAGCGCCGAAGGAATATTTGTCCTACTCTATCAATGAGCCGTATCAAGGAAATCATAGCAGTGACACTGCTCTTCTTCTTATGGAGGAAAAAAGAATGGGAAAAAATAGTAACAGCATCACAAGAAAGGATCCAATAGACATCGGAATAAGAGCTTTTGGCGTTACGAAATAATCCGCAAGAGTAATTAAACAAATGTCTCTAAAGTAGGGTACGTAACGCAGGAAGGCGTTATCGTTCAGTGTTTCACTGTCAAGTGATTGGTTGAGATTTGAGAGATATTTGTGGCTCTAAATCGTGAGAACGCTGATAGCGAGCCGCTAAAAATCGATATTTCTATACTAGGACAGCAGGTTTGAAGGTAACCCATGTGTGAAATTCGAAAAATTGCCATTTTTCGTCCAATTATTCTCAAATTTTGGGTATAGGCTTGTTGCTCAGAGTTAAAACAATATTATGAGTTTGAACTTTATATCTTGAATAGTTTTTTTTTTAATATTTTTTTTAATTTCTGTAAGGTTATGTGAAAAATGCTTCTCAGTGCATACTCTTCAACCAAGAACATTTCAACTTCTGCAGCTAATCAATGATATATAGTGCTACAACATTTGGCTGGTGTTTTTTTAGTAATTTATTTTGTTTGGGAGAAAAAAATTTGAAAATTGATGATCCAATTTCTGAGAATTTTACCAATTTTACAATTTCCTTTTTGAAATAAAAACTTTTTTATTAAGGTACAGCAAAAATTTAGAGCCATATTTTAATTCTTATACTTTGAACAATATGTGTACCAAGTTTCAAGAAAGTATCTGCAAAGCTATGCACCAAGGAGCATTTTCTACATAATCATGTGTCAGGAAATCATAAGCGGAGAAAAATGGAGTTAACGTTTAGCAACTATATAATACAAATGTACTTGATTAAAACTGACCTGCACTATATGTGGGACCCTCAGAGGTCCTTTTAGCTGTTTTTTTCAAATTTCAGTCGCTTCCTAGCAGTTCTGTAGCCCCTTTTTGAATGTCTAGCACTATCCTACAGACGACATTTACCCTAATTTTACTTAATTTCTCCCCAATTTCATTGAAATTTCCACCCTGAACCTCATACTTTACATGCTGTGAAGCTTCACAACCCATATTATATTCACTAATTTCATATATTACACCAATTTCTGTTTTCTTTTTTGAAAAAAAAAATTCCTTTGGGCATTTCTTCACAAAGCACCATGAGGTTAGCACATTTTCCCTCTAGATAAACCAAAGAACTTTGGAATTTGCCCAACAGATGGCTCTCATATAGATGATTCTCAGGTTAGCCAACATGTTTCAGCTAATTTGTCACAAAAAACCGTGTAATTCAAACTCAAATTGAACAGATATTGAGTCGGAAAAACATTGCAAGCACTTCGAGTGCACTCCACTTACCTTGCTTCAAGTCTTTCTGTGCAATTAAACTGACATACCACCTAGCACATGGCCATTTAAAACCCTTGGTGAAGTCATTTAAAGGGCGCAGATGAGTAAACAAAAGCATGAAAATGAAAGCCAAAGGTTTAAACTTATTTATGGTATAAAAAGCCAAAAATGAAAAATTTTGTCATTTTTGCCCATTTTTCACAGATGGGTTACCTTGAAGATATTCTAAGTCAATATTTCACCCGACTTTGCTTTAACAGGACTTACCATCGATACCTATACGTATAGCATCATAAAACTGCGTTATGTTTAGCCACTGGCTATACATTGACTATCTCAATCAGTCATATCTACAATCTGTCAAACTATTTCCGTGTGCTTCGTTAGCACCCTGTATAATGTGTAAGTACCATATCCTAAGAGCAAATTATTATAAATTATTTGTATTACTACAAGTTGTGGAATTAAGGAATACAACATAATGCTATATGTGTGCGATAAGCGATGTGATATAACTTCTGTGTTAGTAATTGCTCGAATTACGTCAGCCGGATTATTTTGTTTGCCTAATATTGTTTATGAGCATTTAGAAAATTATTAATTAACGAAGGTTTGATTAATTTAGTATTATACAGGAAACACAAAGAAATACAACAACATAAATGTAACCAAGTTACGATTTAAAGGTTTATAAAGCATAGCTAAAGAGAGGAACTTACATCCGAAACCTGAAGAACATCCTTTATTCATATAAGAGGAGGAAATAAACTGGCAGGTGTCTTGGCAAAAGAAACCGCTATCTGAAAGACGGAAGCTTCATTTATAATAAAACACAGAGAAAAGTAATTGTTACTAAAGAGAAGGGAAAAGGGCTTTAAAGTGCTTACAGAAGAGAACAAACTACGAGGAAAAGAGCGGCACTTAGAACTTCTTTCTCCCAACTAGAGTGTAAGGAACTCGACGAAGAAGTCATACACATCTTGAGTTTACTGTGATAACAGTCTACCATTAAAATAATAATTAATATATAACTCATACTTAAGAATAGGAAACACGCTGAGATGGCACGTGTGTTATTAGAGCCCAGACAAAACATATAATGACAGTAATGACTAACTTTGATAAATTGATGCTATCTGATGGACGTCAGTGTTCCCCTCTTTGAGGACAAACACCTCTTGTTGGTCGCTAAGGGCCTGAGTAAGCCCTACGTGTACAGGTGTCCCAAAAAACACTGACGGCAAACTGGTGCGGGACAGTAAACTGGTCAGTTTTGAGATAGGAACCCCTGTCCGGAAATGCATGATTTGGACGCTGTAACACATTGAAATGTCAAATGGTTGTACGTTAACATTTCATCAATAAACCCAACATTGACCTATCTACACTAGAGAGGGGCTTCGAACCATGTACCTTCTACGTCATTGCAGAGCCTATATCGGGGATGGTGAGCCTTATGCGCATGACCTAATACATGCGGTTGTCTGAAGATTTTCCATCGCTCCGTGGACTCGAGCCATAAGGTCCTCCGCTGACGTTACTAGAGTGCCATACACCATACTCTTCACTCAACTTTAAAAGAAAATAGCCGAGAAGTGTCAGATCTGTCGACTCTACTGGCCATAGAACTGCTTCTCCTCTACCAATCCATCGATTTGAATATGCGTCATTCTGGTGATTTCGCACATTTACAACAAAGTGTGCTGGAGCTCACGTCGGCCGTTTCAGCAGCTGTATGCTGATACATGTCGTACTGTTGCTAAAAAAACGTTACTGTACCGGAAACTACACAAGTAATGCAGTAGGATGGACATCAAGGACTTTATGGAGCAATTTAGCGCATGCGCAGGAATGTTATTATTAGGGCTCGGAAGTTCATGCCCTAAAAACACTGAAATATGCATGCAAATATGCTCTTAAAAACTTAAAAATATGCCAAGAAATATGCACTATTGAATTAAAGCAATGCCCCTTTGCAGTAGACAAGACGAGTTAGTATAAATAATAAAGTTACCTTATTCCTTAGAGGTTGAAACAGAAGTGGTCCCACTGCTAGTATTAACTGCTAAATTGCAGTCCACAAACCAACACTTTGCACCACTTTTCAACTGTAAAACATCGTCTGTTGTCTCGCAAAACACTTTTTAACGTTCACTGCATGACAACATGACTCACCTGGCGAGTTGCATCAATATGTGCAACACTACCAATATGAAAAGTAATATACACATGGAAAAAATAATAAAAAACATAAAAATAATTAAAATATGCAATATACGGACTATAATATTGAAATCTTCGTGAATTACATCATCACTGCAATACTAACAATATATAAAATATTATACAGATGACAAAAAAAATAATAAAAAACCATAAAAATCATTAAAATATGCAATATAGGGGCTATAATATTGAAATATGATGCATTTATCAAAATCAAGAAAATATGTAGTTATATGCACCATAAAATCATGTCCAAGTAACTGAAAATTCAATAATTAGTGCACATAATGTAAAAGCACAGAGTTTTAATCCCTATGAAAAAACGTGCAAATGCATGAACTTTCTAGCCCTAGTTATTATGCTCAGGTCGCACATCCCATTACACAGATGGCTGAATTGTGTCATATCTTCCCTATTAAGATACCAAAACGAATGTTAACAAATTGCCACAACCGTTCGTACACAAACTTTGTTCTCTCTAGTGCCCAAACCGTGAATGTCCAGACAGGTGTCCTATTTGAAAATCCATCAATTTGCCGTCCCCTACAACACACTAAGCGTTTGTCGGTGCTTTTCTTTTTTTTTTTTTTCTTTTTTTTTTTTTTAAGGGGGGGGGTGACGTTTAAACGTTCTGGTTTTAGAACAAATGCAGCTACGCAGGCGCCTAACTGGCACATTTACTACACCTCACTCGACTTTTGCTGGAGCGACATCTTTATCTGTTTATTTCTTTAGCTTCAAGAATCACTAATTGGCAGTTACGTGTCGCAGAGGTCAACCAAACTTTAGCCTACTCTCGTTGCATATTACTGAAATATGCTTTTCCTCGTTAGTTGTGCAATATTGCTTTGCCATTGCAGGTAGCATGTTAGTACTTCTTTCAAACAGGAGTATGAACTACAAAATCCCAAGCATTTGGAAGAAATGCATCATCTACCTTGTGATGATGACGTGTTACATGTGCATGGCAACTTGTATGAATCAGATGATTCCATTTCTGAAGATCAACTAAAAACGAGATCTTTTGGTCCAGAAACTGATTATAAAGAAGTGGATCAAAGGAACCTATGTCATAACATGTATTTTGTAGGTGACATGGTAAACTTTCTAAAGATATTATTATTATTATTATTATTATTATTATTATTATTATTATTATTATTATTATTATTATTATTATTATTATTATTATTATTATTATTATTATTATTATTATTATTATTATTATTATTATTATTATTATTATTATTATTATTATTATTATTATTATTATTATTATTATTATTATTATTATTATTATTATTATTATTATTATTATTATTATTATTATTATTATTATTATTATTATTATTATTATTATTATTATTATTTACAGGACATTTCAAATTACAAGTTGTATTCAGGATGTAAGATCAGCCCAATGCCTGGTATGAAGGTGAGGAAGAAACGATTGTTATGTAGAGAAGAGATCACTGATCAACCGAGCATCTCCTAGCGACCGTGAAAAAGCAGGTAAAAAAATATTGGTTAGGATGGTCGGCCTCAGGAATCGAACCCACGATCTCCCGAATGCGAGCCTCATTCGTTTACCGCGGAGCCTTCTCACTCGGTTGGACGTCTGTGGGCGTTGCCAGAAAATCAAGATAAACGTCTCATTTGGCATAAAATATTTTACCCATAATGATTTGTAATTAAAATTGTTAGAGCCATTTTTGATAAAATTAAAATTTTATAAAAATATGTCATCTAAAGGGTAGTCTAGGTTAGGGGGATTTTCTTGACAATCTTTGTGTCACATTCTTGAAAGAAGCTGAATTTAATAGCAAATTTGGAATCCATCCCACATTTCGCTTTTGAGTTGTTCACCGACAAGAATGCAAGCAAACACAAGCCTTTTCTGATGTATTTTTTTATTCAAATAAACCTTATAACAGGTATTTCCAGTTAAATCAGTCAATATAAACTTTTTGGGTTGAATGTAGTACTTTCCCTACTTAGGTAGTGGGTAAAGCAAACAGATATAACCACTACTCATTGCAAATTTGCCCAAGTTACGCTCAACTGGAAGGTCTATTCCAGAGGTATTTCTGCACGCGGGCCATTATAGCTTCATTATGTGATTCAGAACTTCCATCACTATGATAATCACCTTATGCAACTGAAATTATACAGGTTACAGTTATAAACAGCTTTCTAGTTAAGAGAATTTCCGAGTTGAATCTCAGCCCTGCATATTTATTCCCAACGTTCAAACACATAAGGTATAATTGGTTAAATCATATCACTGTGTATTTCCGTATTTGTATTTATTTTCATTTTGTAGCTGTCAAAAATTGTGTGAACAATACTATAATGTCTTTTTACTTCAATTTCAATCAATTAAATCACAATTTAATGTTAACCTGACATTGCCAGGTACAAATTAAACTTTGTATGACATTTTGACGTTAAATTGTGACTAAATTCATTCGACTTCAGGTAGAAATGCATTACAGTAATGTTCATACAAAGTTTACGTTATACTTAGTGAAATAATAAACAATTTATACCCATTCGTCAATAAGGTAGCTGACTCCAAGTACTTGACACATTTTTTTTTTTTTCAGTGAAACGGCTTATTATTAACAATAGCTGTATTAAGCATATTTGTTACTCTCATCATGTACAATCGCTGGTTAATGTATTGCCGAATCAGTACCTTCCACCCTGTAGATGTGAACAGCGGAAAATGCATAATAATATAATTTATCATATTTTTTGCCCAAAGCCGCCACGAGGAATTATTATGACAAGCATCCACAATGCATAATTTCACAAAGTAATTTTAATATCAGAAAAACGAGACAAACCGCCTCTAGATTGAGGTATAGGATGTACGTTTTTATGCATTCTAGCTGCATTCTCGTCACGAGGTTAAAAGTGTTCCTTTGTTTCTTTCTCGACAAACAAGCTTTCTGTTCTGCAGGGTACATGCCTGCAAGGGGTTACAGCAACAACATAAAAGTGACACTGAGAGAGACGCTAAAGCTGCTGTCTATAGTTGTCGGCTTTCTCAAAATAGAGAAAGATACTGCATTAACACATTCTCTAGAGACGACCAAATATAACCCAGACTGTTACATAATAAATACTTGTGACATTTAGAGGATATCAGTGGGAATATCTTAAGCTGTGATCAACGCCCAGCAGGACCAAACTACCATGCTCTTCGTATAAAGCAACAATTAGCTAGCGGAGTCAATATGTGGCACTCCAGCTTTGAAACAAACATTACATAGTATGACCTTCCAAAAGGGACTATTTTTAGTCACCTTTGTAAAGATCCCGGAATAAGCGGTAGACGTGTAACAATTAAGGAAGTGGTAACCGATCTTCTATTAGCTTTTGTTGCATTTGAAAGCAATCGGAGATCAGATCAGATCAGATCGCTATGTTGTTCTTTGTTTCCTAGTTTGTTAGAACTTCAGATAGTACTTCACACGTCGACAGTGGATTTTGTATAATACTGGACAACAAATTTTCACGTTTTGCTTACATGAATGAAACATCGCTTTTCTTGATGATTCATGTGCTGAACACGAATATGAGAACAAGAATGTTAGATTGCTTCTGGTTTGAGAATAATGTCAAGGAAAAATACCATAGTAATTTTTCTATGAAAATCTACATCATAAAACATACTTCCCCGTCGAACCCAACACTGTCATGTGCCAGTATGCTGATGATGTCCTCATATTAGTCCCAAGCAAAACCGTCCACTACTGCTACTCTCCACTATAGAGACACCTTGACGCCTTCGACAGGTGGAGTGAGAGGTGGGGAATGGCCATCAGTCCGCAGCTTTGCTGCCAGGCAAGGTCAGAAGCTGGAGGGCAGATATGGATCTGAGGTTGGGACGGATGAGAATCTCTTGGGTGAACTCCGCTAGGTACCTCGGAGTATTACTCGATCGTGAGCTCACCTTCACTCCACATGTCAGGGCTAAGGCGGGCCTGGGCCACGACGCCCTTGGACAATTATATCCCGTTCTACGCTCCAAAATGCCCATATTTCTTAAACTACGCTTGTGTCGTGCGATCATCCCACCCCTGGTACTGTACGCGTGCGAGGATTGGGAATCGGCGGCTCAAACCACCACCCACAGACTGCAGGCCGTGCAGAACAGGGTGCTCAGGTACCGACAGCAGACTCCCGTCCCATATCCTTTACACTCATTCCGGCATTCCATACATTGTGGACGTTGTGCGTGCCAGAGCTCGCACAATGTACGCCAAACTTGCACCACTTCCCAACCAGCTAGCCAACACACTGGAACAATATATGCACCGCCTTCCCAGAAAACGCAAGGACTACCACTTACCCAAGGATGCCAAGGGGTGTTGTGGCTCACGGAAGACCGTGTTGTTCACCCCCGACTACAGCATTTAGAGAACCATCAATCTGCACATCTCCCTTCGGTTTCTCGCTAATACTGCTGGTCACGCAAAGAGTGCACCAAGTGTGCAGTATTGGGCACTGGGCGTTCTTGGATGAATAGCGATTCTAACTGCGTTCCCAACCCACTGTTAGTAGCAAGCAAGAGAAACCAGACACCATCATCTGACAAAAACAAAGCTTGCGAAAAAATTAAAAACAAAAAACAAAAAACAAAACAAAACAAACAAAAAAAAAACAAAAAAAAAACTACACCTTTAACATCACACGGGTAAATCCGTACAAACGGATAGGTACTGTGGAGATCCACTCCACCCGGGAAAACCCGAGCGACCTCCTCTTGCTCTTGCCTCTTGGAAACGCATCACTTTCCTGAGCAAGACGCAGAGTAAAGATGGCCGAAAACTCGAACAACTTTGTCGACATCGCACCACTGGTAACTCAAGAACCACTTATTAAGAATTCTTGCTCATAAAAGAGATAGAGAGATAGAAAGAGAGAGAGGGGCGGGGGGGGGGGGAGAGACTGACACAAACTGACTCGAAGCATGTTTATAGCAGCTTTAGCTACTTAAAATAATCCACCAACTATAATGGTTAAATAATATGCCTGAAATTTTCAGAAAACCGCACATAGCTATTAACAATATTTCACCGTTTTACTTGGAATTAAACACTTCCCATAATATGTTGGAAACTGAAGACTTCTGTAACCTTCTCATAAAACATATTGTGATTAGACACCAAATTATCTCGTTGGCTTATTTACGGTTCTCGTTCTGAGTATAGTATTTATATTCACGCATATGGGTGTCCATTTTAAGCTTTACTTGTCTAGGGCTTTACCTTCTTTACCTCTTCTGAATTACCAAGGTTGTAATTACCAACAATATGTCGTTTGGAGTCCAACATAAAACCTGTGGCAGCGCCGTGTCCGAGCAGCTAGGTAGCTTGCCTAGTACCAAGGCAGCCCACGTTCGATCCCAGAGACCCCTATGTGGCATTCGTGGTGGACGAAGCGTCTGGACAGGTTTTCTCCGGGTTCTCCGGTTTCCCCTGCCAGTAATTTCACCTACTGCTCCATCATCATCTTTCCAATCATTTATTTCACCTGCATTTCAGCTCACTCTCGTACCTGACGCTGTCCGGTCCATAGGTTCCTCTGCTCCTCGACGGACATCTGACCCTAGACGCTGGCAGTCCTAAGGGGTGTAAGTACTACATTAGCGAAGGGTAATTATGTAAAGAAGAAGATAAAAACTGTGCGTCCCCTTACTCCATTGTCATCCAGCTATCGAAGCCAATGACACTCCTCGTTGGTTGCCTAAGGCTAATAAGTGAATCAGTCTTCACTTGATGGTCAGGGATTCCTCCGAAGGTCTAAATGAAACCATATAGGGGGTTTTATGTGTAACACATTTTTAAAATTAATTAATGCTTGCACAAAAGTTTCCTTTGTTTGCTTTTCTACTCCAAAACGAAAGTTTAGCAGCGATCCCATACACCATGCACTAATGGAATTCTCTATTACAATTTAAAAAAACCTGTATAGGTTCAGCTGAATCCTCTTTGCTCTTCACAGAACTTTTATACAAAAATGAATTTTTCTCTCTACTACTTATCAATTGAGATAAACATTTATATTTATATACAGGGCGCGCGCGCTTACATACACCTAAATACACACGCGCGCGCGCGCACACACACGAGTGTCTTTTTCCAAAAGCTTTTCGTATTCAAGAGGTTTCAGAATATATATATTTCAGATATATATATATATTGATTTTTTCGCTGGAATGCAGTTCATTCTCTATGATAAGAGCATATCATAAAAGTAAAAACAACGTCAGAAAAAAAATTAATTTAAAGCTCAAACTATGTAGCATCAAAGAATATCTCGGAAATGGTAAACGTTGCAGAAATATTATTTAATATGCATTCTGTGATTTAAGAAGATCTACAATATTTTGTAGTAAGATTTTGTGTATCACTTACGGTTTACTAATTACATAAAATTCATTCGGAATAAAGAGGACCCCTACAAGGTTCTACCAGGAAGATAAAGACAAATTATATTTTGCATCTAAATATCTTTAATATACCGTATAGTAATCCCATCGTGCCACTTTTGATAAAGTAGAAAGTATTACATTTTTTTATTCGCGTTTAAATGATAGGTTAGAGTTGGGGGATGTTTTCGAAGATTTTCGTGTCACATCTTTGAAGGATATGGAACTTAATTGCTGGTATTTGTTGGTCTGGTGTATATCAAAAATTTACTTTTGAGCTGTGTTGAAACATACACACAGACACACGAAGAACCTTTTTATAAAAATACTTCTTTTGGATTTTAGCTGACCTTGAGGCTTATATTTCTGGTGAAATCTTTATTTTGAATTTTTGGGTGGAGTTCAATACGTTCCCTATATGTACGTGGCAGAAAGATTAATTGATTAATTATAGACGCATTACAGGATCCTGGCACTGAAAAATGACCCTAAAATTATCAAATTGACTCGTATATATATAAAATTCAAATCTCAGTCACTGCGTCCTTAATATTTCAAATCATATAACTAATTAAATAAACCTAAGTGCAACAGCCCAAGCCTACTGCGCAAATGCGTCATGAGTGGGGTGCAGAGCTGGGGGTGGGACGTGACCAGCGTCCTCTCTCCTGCTGGTTATGCGGTCTTCGTAACCTGAGACCATTATTTAATCAATTAGCTCCTCAATTGGCCCCTCAGGAACCTAACGAGGCTGAGTGCACCCCGGAGGAAAAAATCCCACGCCGTACCTGCCACTGCGCTACGGAGGCGGTCTCAAAGCATATATATGTTATCCAGATGTTTCACCTGGCATTGTATTTTTAGCATACGTCATAATGTCAACTCAGTCAACAAGAAAAGTTGTAATTTTTTTTTTTATATAGATTCACTATACTTGATCCTGAGTATGAGTATACCAAAGGGCTCCTACCCTTCTAGCTCCCAGGATCGTGTTACTCCCATATGCCTCACGTTACTGAGAACTCCGATCGAAGTGTTTAGTTGCGAATGCTTCTCCCAGGTGGAAGCACCGGGAAAATGGAATGAATAATCCTGAGGCCGCGCCAGAACCAGCTTGCAAATTAGTGCGATGATTAGGTCTGTTAATTCCATTTGTCGTATTCCAGCGCAGGCCTTCTACTCCTGGGACTTAATGAAAAACAATAGAATCCCCGCCGTCTGAGTTAATCCTCTGCCACATAAACGGAATTCCATGCCCGCTTAAAACTTCGATCTCGACGCGTACCCTGCAACAGTTCCCATCCTGACATAACAGTGGAGAAGTCACCCACTTTTTTAAGCTTTAATCAAACATGGTCCAGTGACTGCGTAAATATTGAGGCATATGACCTAAAGGGATTTGTACCGAGTGTTTAAAGTACCTATCCCTATGTACCTATTCAGCTATGTGTAATGCTTACCTTACATTATCTGAATAACATGTGTTACATCTACTTTATTTCCTATTACAATTTTAATTAATTGCTATTCTACAAAGTGCAATTATATGGTTCATTACTTCTGGATGTTCATTCACAATCATTTTGCTCATTTTTTATATTTTACAACGGGTATTCTGGCCATTGATCTTGATAACCAGAAGGATGATTGTATTTTTACTTTCTCTACTGGTAAGTAGGGGAAGTATTGTATTCCATCCAAAAATTCGATGTCGAGATTTCACCGGAAATATATGTTTTAGACCCCCGCATCCATAAAGGCATTTTTAGAAAAAGGTCCCTGTGTGTGTGGTGTGTGTGTGTGTGCGTGTATGTGTGTGTGTGAGTGTGTGTGTGTGTGTGTGTGTGTGTGTGTGTGTGTCTGTGTGTCTATCAGTCTGTGGACAGCATAACTCAAAAATGAAGTCAGTTAAGAACCAAATTTGGTACTTAAGTTTAATGTTTTTCAAGGATGCGACACGAAGATTTTTAAGAAAATAGCCCTTCACATGAACAATTTTTCAAACATTTCTGTTGAAAATGGCTCACACGATTTTGATTAAAATGTCATATGTTTGAGATATTTTTATGACAAATGAAATGCATATCTTGAATTTTCTGGCTATAGCCCCTGTAGTAGTATTTGCTCTGGACGACTTTTGCATAACTGGTATACCATTAGAGATAGACCAAATCATACTATACAAAACATGTAGATCTTGCTAAAATACAAAACTTATGTCTCAATAAATTTTCTTGTAGGGTGAACCATTTCGGAGATATTCCTTGTTATGTGTGTGAGTTTCGGAAAACAAAACTTTCGTGAAATTGAACATCGTCGTTCATTTTTTATGTTAAGTGTGCAAAGAGAACAGAATCTCAAAGCTTTAAAAGATTTGACTATCGCACTAAGCCTACTGTATTCTAAAATTCCCCTTGCACCTAAAAGGGAACAAGCAATAAGATAATTTGTACAAACGTTTATCTTAACACGAAGAAATATAGGAATAAGAGTTTGTAAGAATGGTTAGTAGAAGAGTAGAGAAAGTCATGTGAGTGCAACACATCAGATTTTTCCTCTTGGAACGAAAGAATAATAAACGGCAGACTACATAGCGTTAAATTTCTGAGCTTCGGGATAGCACTTCTCAAAATATGTTTAAAAAATAGTCGAAATTTTCTGTACATTAATCTATTTTTCCTTTCTGCTATAGTTATTAGAAGAAATAAAGTTTGCATCCAAACTCACAACATCGAAATGTCATAGAAAATACATGTTTTTGGGTTCCTTGAATTAGAAGACTATCTCTATGCGAATGTATCTGTGTGCATATTATCACCATAACCTTCTTTGCATCTTTTTTCCTTTGTCTAATTACCCTCCCCGTATGGAGGACCGACAACCTCTAGGCTAGGACTCTCAAGTGAGTGCCTAGGGTCAGACGCCTGTCGGGGAGCAGACGAACCTATGGACCTGAAAGTGGATGGTCAGCCAGCATCAGCCATGATAGTGAGAACGAAATGGATTAATGAAAAGTTTATGATGGAGTAGTTTGTAGAATGTGTGGTGGGGGAAAATGGAGAACTCGGAGAAAGCCCACCCAAACGCCGTCTCGCCCACCACGAATTCCACATGCGGGTCCGCTGCATCGAACAATCTATCCCACTGGCCACGCCACCCCCGAAAATTATTTTAAAGAACAAACAAACAAAAAAACGTTGTATTTAAATGCTGTACCCTCCACGGGTACGACATGAAAACTACTTTTACATGGAACAAATGTTTGTTATTTGTTATCAGGAATGACTTCCAAATGTTTAGTTAATATAGTTCAATGCTTAAGATACCTTCATGACAAGAAATGTGTATCATGATGTTTCTGAAAATAGGCTAGAAGACCCCTTCATTCGGAATAAATTATAGACCATAACTTACTATGCAAAAATGTTTCGTTTAAGTACACAATTTAAGTATTTTTGTGATGTTAATCATTTCCCAATTATTCTTTGCTATTGCTTTGAATTTTCATACACTTTTCTCAAGTAGCAGATCATTATCATTTTTCTCGTCGTCTAAAGAGAACAGAATTTCAAAATCAACTCCTAAGTTCACTCTATCCCCTACTTCCCTTGAATCTACAAGAAAACATAATTCCATTTTTGCAAATGTTTCTCTTGATTAACTTGAATTAGGTAGCAGTCTCCTTAGCGTGGTGGTAGCGCTGCTGCATACCAAGTGGGAGACTCGGGTTGGATTCCCGGTAGTGGCGTGGAGATCTTTTACTCGAAGACCGTAACTCGTTAAGTGCCTGAGAGGCCAACTGAGGTGGTAGTAATTGAGCAGTAAAGCCCAAAGGCGTGTGCAGTTTTCCATAGGTATACTGCACATGGACTTTACTGTTATCACTCGCGCATGTAAACAACTGCAGGTAGGTACAGCCTGACCATGAAAACCTCCTCAGTGTAGCACAATCTACAAGCATCATATGAACACTAAAGAACACTATCCCTCCACGTCTGCAGCTCACTGCGAGAAGAAACAAAACAGTCGCGTTATACTACACCTTGGTCTTGTGTCTGCATACGCTTGCAAGGCAAAGCTTCGCTAGTTTGCAGATTGCTACGTTAGGTTGTTTTCGACTCTTGCTTCTAGTGGCAGTTGTTTGCACATTTGATGGCCGTGCTATACTTCTGACGTCATTCATACTTTGCATCCAGCTAACCATGCAAGCGCACATCCTTCCGGCCTTTATTGAGCAGTAGCGGCCTCTAGCGCATAACTGACGGGTAGGGACCGGGGCGCTGACCAAGTCCCACCTCCAGTACTGCACCTCACTCAGGACACCTATGGTGGACACAGGTGGGGGACGCAACAGCGGTAGGCCTTGGCCCGGAAAGAGCCAAGATAGAAAAGATAGAACAGTACCCGTTGTAGTAATATTTTCTTGAAGATTGGGTGGAAAAAGTATGTATGTGAATATAACAAACACAAGCTTTTATAACTTCTACAGAGTACGAGAAGCGCAAAAACTAACTGCACCAAAAATGTGGGAATATTTAGAATTCAAAGCTTGTCAAATAATTACTTGTGGCATTAACCGTTTCAGAGATATCCTCGTTTTTGTTTCACTACTTTACTTTCTTATGAGGTAATTCGCCATTTAGGTTTTTAATTAGTGGTCCTGCCAAGATATACGGTTTCAAGTATTCCCCTATGATTTAAGAACACTATTCCCCTTCTACCGAGAGCAAAATGTGTAATTAAAGTGTTTCTGCAAATATCTATATCGATTATGTTTAAACAGAAGAAAGAACAACGTTTTCTAAGAATTCCTCGTAGAACAATGGATATGAATATCATTGTGAATGTTGCATCCGATTTTTAGGCGTTTAATTCTATGTAGTGTATTTCTAACACATATTACACGGAGCGGTAATTTTATGAAACTTTAGTTAAGTAACAGGCTATTTTATAACGGCCCCATAGTACGAGTACGTTCATATTATGTATATAACTACATGCTAATTTAATCTATTTGTTAGGCGTTTGGCTAGCTCAGCTGAGAAGCTTTAAAGAAAATATGTTTAGAAAAGACGAAAAAAAGTGGGTAATTGCAAGTTATATTAAGTATAAAAATTTGAGTCCATATTGCAGACTGGTTACCCTCCGTTTTTCCTTAGAGGACTCAGAGATCCATAGGTTTCTTAAAAGGTCATACTTTGCGAACAATAGCACCCACGTACTTGCCTGTAGTTACTAGTCGCACAGGACATCCAAACCCTCCGCACGCACTCTCCTTACATATTGCTGACTTGTTTTCCTCGTTAGTTGGATATTGCTTTGCCATTAGCGAAAGTATGTTACCATTTCTCACAAACATGAGTAACAGGTATTAGCTACAAAATCCTTGGAAGAAGTGCATCATCTATCTTATGAAAGCAACCTGTCTAATAACATGTATTATAATTTTATGGGTAATAATCTCAAAGCTTTAAAATATCGCTCAAAGTCTGCTGTATTCCAACATTCCCCTTGCAGCTACAAAGACATAAGCAATAAGATAATTTCTGCAAATTCTGCAATATATAGACCAATATGAAGAAGATAAAGGAATAAGAGCTAGTAAAAATAGTACGAGAGTAGAGAAAGTCATGTGAGTGCAACACAATCGATTTCTGTTTCAATTTTCCTTTTTTTTTTCTGGCTATTTACTCCATTTATTCCGTCAGGTATACACATTTACATACACACAAATATCCATGACCGAAGCGGGACTGGAACCTACGACCCCCTGCCCGGTGGAGCGCCAAAGACATACACTTCAGCGACCACGGCTACGAGAACCGGCAGTTTCGACGTAAACTTCAGACAGAATGCAAGTATTGATAACGTTTTTAGGACACTAATAAAAACTGTTACAGCTCCGGATACTTCTTCCCTTATTTCTGGACATCCTGTATAGTCAGTTTGTCATTACTTGAATACCAAAACAGGATTGTGGAGGGTAAACGAAAACTTCATGGATGATGTACGCATCTTTACGATATCTCTATGTAGCCCTTCAAAGCCAAGGTGTGTAAAACACGGAAGGCAACAAAGTACCAACCAAAATGCAAATTAGTTAATACACGCGTTCAAATTTAAATGCTCTACTCCGTGGAGGAAAAACTGCCACACTTGCATATATTTCTACGGCTCCTCGCGTAGGGCCATAATATTATATTACCATTCTCTGCGTAGCGAACCTCCGGCAATTAAAAAACAAACGCTTAGTGCAGGATGTCGCATTTTACGACTGGCTTATCTTTAGTAGAGCGGAAAAGAGATTTCACTACTCTTAGACGAGTTCTCCGACATTCGAAACGTCAAAGTCCAACATTTTCTCGTTTGCCAGCGCTCCTGGCGACGTGTTCCACGGTCTTCTGGTTTACTTCCTTAATTATCACGAGGGAGGCATCTGTGGAAATGACTAAAATCCATAATTTTTGTCACAATGATGTGAAAATTTGTGTGCATGTGTGCCGAAATACATCTAATAGGTTTACCAAATTTCGCTGTTCTATATAAATTACTTTTAAAAAATATTCAATCGGTTTTTTGCTGCAATTTTGGTGTAGTATGGTAAATGCTACTTATAAATATGATTTGTTATAAATGAACTAAACTGTAACCATATGTTCCCCTTGATTATGTATACAAAACCTGGTATTTTTGTTTAGCTATGTCAAACAGTTTTATAGAAAAAAAAATGTTGAATACTCCAATGGCCATTTTTTTCAATTTATTAATAATTTTCAAAATAAAAATTCAATAATAATTAAACTACTCCAGCTAGAGCATTTAAAATATCAAGTTTAATGAAGCAACTATCTAAGAACATGTGTACGAAGTTTTAAAGATACCTGTTATGAATTCCAGTAGAAGATATATTTTGAATATTAAAAAGTATAAAAATATAGAAAGTGAAGATAAATACAGGGTGGAAGTGAAATGATCCGTCAGACTAACAGCGAATTTCTCATCTTGTGAATAACAAGAAAGTCTAATACCAAAATGTTGAAAAGTTTGAAGTTTTCTAGAAAAAAGTTTTTATCAAAAAAATGTATCACCACCTGGTTGAATTATTTATCAGTTATTTAATTGATTGAAGGTTCTTGATTTATGGCTATATTCATAGAAAATTGAATAAATGACAACATTTTGCTTTGGCGTATTTCAATAGATTCAACGGTTTTTCTGTAACCTAAATTTAAAAGACCCTCAATTTGTTGCCTTTTTGTTGCAATAAATTGTGGGTTTTTTAATTTTAATTTACACAAAAACCGTTGAATCTATTGAAATACGCCAAACGAAAAAATTGTAGTTTATTCAATTTTCTATGAATATAGCCATAAATTAATAATAAGGCAGCCAGGTGATGATAAATTTGTTTGATAATAGGTAATTTTGGTATTAGGCTTTCTTGTTATTCGCAACATGAGAAATTCGCTGTTAAAGTCTGACGGATCATTTCACTTCCATCAGTGTTACCGCCTGCGGTGCCGTAGTAGTAAAAGCGGGCGTTAAACACTACAACTACTACCCCGTACTTTCATCCTGTATTTACTGCTTTAGAATTCCCCTGAACCATACACAGGTCCTTCGGCTAACTGTTTAGATTCCTCTTCTTTAAGTTTTGCCACCCTTAACTGCGTTTTTTTTTTGTTTTTTTTTTTGTTTTTTTTTTTTATATGATTTGAATGTATTTATTGTACTTAGAGCACCCTGCTTTAATCTTTGCTTATTATAAACATTGCTAATTGTTTTGCTAACTGGACTTATTTTACCAGCTGTGTCCCTTTCCTTTACATAGTTGTTTTACAAATAACAATTCTGGTATAAAATTCAGAAAATTACCACCACAAGGTTAACACATGTACACACAGACAAAACTTTTGGCATACTTTAACACTGTTTTATCTGGATGAATGTTTGCAGAAAATCCCACAAGATGTCTGCTTACATTCATCAGCATATCTGACCGTCTAAACTTCACAATTGTACGCAAGTTTGCTACAATGAGGTAATGAAATGCATTTCAGGAGCGACGCCCGCCTGCACATTGGTATTTAAATAATTGCGTAACAGCCGTTGAAATGACAATATGGCGTAAACGATTATAGATTCTGAAAGTACAAGGCGCAGACATAATTCTAAGGAAAAAAACATTTTTTTTTTTTTAATTTGTGCCCGAATTTCACAGATGCCTCCTCTTAATTATCACGTTACCATTGTCCTCAAAGTTTATTTGTAGCTTCTTAGAACAAGTTTTGGGCTTGTAAATCACAGCAACTCGCACCAAATAGCTTCATTTGTGATGCCAGTAGAACAGTCAGCAATTCTTTGACATTAATAATAATAAAAAGTCACTTTCCGGGGTGGAAAGCAAGCGTTACAGCTGAAAGAAAGAGTCTTAACAAAATTGTAAATGTAAGTATAGCCTTCAATTTTAGATACCCTGACGACAACCAGCGGCAGTACATAAAAGAGAGCCAAGGTCAAGCTACCTCACGCCTCTGCTTGCAAATGCGTGACCGACGACAATGAGCTCGGCAGAACAAAGCGTTTTCAGACTGTTCGCGAGACTTCCGGCTGTACAATTATTTACGATAAATTCAAGGAAAAGTTGGGCTACGTCATTCTGGCCCTTATAAGCAAGTACGGCGGGGAGAGAAGCCAGTTGTTTTTGTGATGGAGTCGTGAGTGTTTAACGAGACATCTCTTGACAGTGCGTGTGTCCATGTACGTGTAGTAGCTGTGCAGTCGCTGTGGAGAAAATGTGTATGTCATCGGACAGAGTTGTTGTAGACATGAATCGTGTCATCGGAGTTGTGTAAAGCGGTTTTAGTGAGTGGATCGTCAAAGCCAGTGGATTGTGAGACAGGAAGAACAGAAAGACACATGTTTGTGTCAAGGTTACGAGAGGACAGAACAGCTATAATTTGCAAAGTCACGAAGAATTGTAGATTCTGTTAGCGATAAAACAGTACTGTGTTTTTCTGCTTCAGTTTTAGAAGAAAAATAAAGTGACAAGGAAAGGGAAGTGGAGTTTGCCATTTATCAAGCTTAGTTCGCTTTGTGCAAGCAATAAAACATAAAAAATGCGTGGTAGTAATATTTATTATTACAGATATTTTGGGCAGTAATTTTTACAAGCCTTCCTCCAGGAGAGGATAGCTGTCACACAACGCCACCTAGCGCCGAGCGCGAACGTTAAAATGCGCATCTCTGAGATACTCTCAGAACTTCTTTGTAAACTGGTGTTTATAGGTTAGGAGTCTCAAAAACTGTATTGCCGATGAAATTTGGATATCGAATTTTTTGGATGAAATTTAATATTTCCCCTGCTTGCTATACGTAGTCAAAAAAGTAAAAATGCAGACATTCAAAGGTAAAGAAAGGAAACGGCATAAATATGTCAGAATCAATAGAAGCTTGCAGTGTCCAATGTTAATATTCGGAGATAACTTTTACACTAACTAAACCCCAGCGCAACATCCATGGAAGGCTAAGGCTTGCCGCCCAATCGCTGCGTTCTCCACCTCTGCCTACTACAGACGTCATGAAATGGGTGCCGCATTAGAGGGTGCGACGTGGCCAGTGCCCCGAGCCCTCCCGCCAGGGATCGCTCGCTACTTCTCCATCGAGTACCTCAACTGGTCCCTCCGGGACATGACGAGGCTGAGTGCACCCCGTGTCAGACCTCCCAGCGGGGTAAAATACCAACCGGGTATCGAAGCCGGGTCTTCCGTGCCAAAGGCAGGCGCGCTATCAATGTGGTACGGAGGTGGTCGGAGGTGAGTTTTATGGTGCGTAAATGTATTATTTTTAATGCAAAGCAACAAATAAACAATTAATATTCAGGACATTCGCATCTCAATTATTGCCTACTTCAGCGTCATTTTAGGGAAATCATGAGTGAACGTGACACGCTAAGAGTCAATTTTGCTTTCTCCATCCTATACCTACAGGATGCTTTGCATTTGGGCTCAAAATTTAGATAGAGCGATTTCACTAGAAATACACATTTTGAGACTCGCCGAAATGCTCCTTGTACCCATACACCAGCCATGTGATTACGACTGTAATCGTGGCCTTGGCTTGAAATAGCGCTGATTTCACGTCTATTACCTCAAGCGTGTGTTCTGTGTCAAGTAGCTTGCAGAACCTAATGTGTTTACAGTTTGCTTACTGCATACACCTGTATGTGGGAACATATTTTAAAAACTCTGATGTGTTGCACTCACATGACTTTCTCTACTCTTATATTAACCATTCTTACAAACTCATATTCCTATATCAGAAATTATCTTATTGCTTATTCCCTTGTAGCTGCAAGAGGAATATGAGAATACAGTCGATTTTCAGCGATATTCAAATCTTTTAAAGCTTTGAGATTCCGTTCTCTTTGCACCACTAACCTATAAAAAATGCACAATGATAATACATATGATACAAATATAAGTTCACCAAAACTCACACAAATAAAAAGCTATATCTCTGAGATAGTTCATTCCACAAAAATCTTTATTCAGCCATAATTTGTGTATTTTAGCAAGATCTACGTGTTGTCTATAATAAAACTCTTACGGTTTACCAGTTATGCAAAAGTCATCCAGAGTAAATACAGCTACAGGGGCTAGAAAATTAAAGCTATACATCTCATTTGTCATAACAATATCACAAACATTCGGCATTTTAATCACAATCGTTAGAGCGATTTTCAAGAAAATCAGAAGTTTCGAAATATTTTCTATGTAAAGGGTAGTTTAGGGGCGAGGAAGTTTCTTCAAATTCTTCGTGTCGCACCCTTTAAAGACATTAAACTTGAATACCAACTTTGGTTTTTAACCGAATTTTTGTCTTTCAGTTATACTGTCAACAGACTGAAAAATACCCACACACACACAAACAGACACACACAGACCCACACACGCAGCTTTTTCTAAAAATTTGATGTGTTGCACTCACATGACTTTTTCCACTCTATACTCTATTGTTCTATATACTTCATGTTAATCGAGATAGACATTTTTAGAAATTACCTTATTGTTAATTTTCTTGTAGATGCAAGTGGAATGCAGTAGGCTTTAAGCGAAGGTCAAATGTTTTAGGAGCGGTCGCTATATGATGACTTTGAATTTCCACAAGACTAAGAGTTCAAAAAATGCATAACAACTCCTATTTAAGAAGGGTTCTTAAGTATTGCGAAATTATGACAAATAAAAGGAATATTTCCGAAATGGTTCACTTCACAAAAAAGACCATTTGACAGAAATTGTGTTTTAACCAGATCTACAGTTTTTGGACAGCAAGATCTGGTCCATTGGGAAAAAAGTTAACAAACATATGAAGGAATCAAAGAGAATGGCAAAAGATAGGAAAACATGCAAGTCCTTCACCGAAGACCCCCCGACACTTTTAGAGTAACCAGGGGAAGTTAAAGAAGAAGAAGACGAAGAAGCAGAAGAAGAAGAAGAAGAAGAAGATCTGGTTCATGTCTTACAGTTTACCAGTTAAGCCGAGGTCATCAAGATTAAACAGGACTACATAGGCTATAGCCAGAAAAATAAAAAATGTAGGTTCGTTTCATTTGCCATAAAAATATCTTAAACAAATGACATTTTAATCAAAATCGTAGAGCAATTTTTGAGGAAATCAACATTTTCGAAAAATGCTCCATTTAAAGAGTAGTCTAGGATGGAGAAATCTTCTTCAAAATCTTAGTGTTGCATCCTTGAAAGACATTAAACCTACTCAGTGTGGTTTTAACCCACCTTTCGTTTTTGAGTTATACCATTCATAGGCAGAAACACACACACACACACACACACACACACACACACACACACACACACACACACACACACACAAAACATTTTTCTTATATAATTTTTATTCAGAGGCCCTCAAGACATATATTTCCGGTGAAATCTCGACGTCGAAATTTTCAGTCGATACAATACTTCTGCTTACTATACGTAGAGGAGAAAGTAGACATTTGTCTTTCTATTAGCTCTTTTATCTCAATTAGCATCACCGAGTTAGAGCTACACCAGAAATGTTTGAGATTTAAAGCGCTTATATGGAACACCATAAGCTTATCCGGTGAGGAAAATAAGCCGCTCAACTTGGGCACGTTTAAGAACCTTTCTACTTGGCATCTCATCAACTTCTCTCCAACAGCAGTAACCTTACTTACACTGAACAGGTTTCAAAACTGCATTATTTCGGTTTTAATATGCCTGCTCTACAACAGCGGTATCTTTTAGAAGGCACCAAAAATGAAAATGCAGTTACCCTTTGTGACAAAAGAACATGGAGGCGGGCTCAAAGGTTGGCAAGCTTGCAGGGGGAGAGAAGAGGTGCGAGCCAAGAATTTAGAACAATGAGATGCAAACAGGGCTGAAGGTACTTGTGCTTTCACCCGAGCACTACAGGTGCCAGCTATAACAACAGGCAGGAGGGAGGTGCTTTATTCTTTTTACATTGTTTTCAGACTTGCCTCAGGCTTCACGAGTCTGCATCAACCACAGGGACTAAGAAGCATGACACATTGCAACAAATTCTCTAGCAACATTCCCAAATATGTATCATTAAGTGCAATATCCGGAGTGTTAGGTCAGCAATCCGTATGCCAATACATATTTAAAGTAAAGATAAAGATAAATTTACCAACTTATGTTTATAGATTATGAAAAAGTATGCTGTAAGGTAAACATCAACTTGCTGTGGAAATTTTATCGGACAGAGGAGTATCTTCCCAACTTATTAGAATAATACAAAGCCTACATCAGAACAACGAAATTCAGATTGGAATAATAAACAGAACACAAAAAATCTGATGTGTTGCACTCACACGACTTTCTCTACTCTTGTACCCATTCCAACAAACTCGTATTCCTATATCTCCATGTTAGTTAAGATAAACATTCGTACAAATTATCTTATTGTTTATTTCCTTGTAGGTGCAAGGGAGATATTAGAATACAGCAGGCTTTGTGCGATAGTCAACTCTCTTTGACCTTTGAGATTCTGTTCTCTTTGCACGATTAACATATAAAAAATGAGCAACGTTGTTGCATTTCGCTGAAGTTCTAAGTTTTCTGAAACTCGCACACATAACAAGGAATATCTCCAAAATGGTTCACCCTATAAGAAAATTTATTGAGACATAAATTGTGTATTTTAGCAAGATCTACATTTTTTGTATTGCAAGATTTTACGGTTACCAGTTTACCAGTTATGCAAAATTCGTCCAGAGTAAATGCGACTACACGGGCTGTAGCCAGAAAATTCAATATATATATTTCATTTTTCATAAAAATATATCAAACATATGACATTTTAATCAAAATCGTTGGAGCCATTTTCAAGAAAATAAAAATTTTCGAAAAATTTTCCATGTGAAGGGTAGTTGAAGGTGGGGCTATTTTCTTCAAAATCTTCGTGTCAAATCCTTGAATGACAATAAACTTAAATACCAACTTTGGTTTTTAACCGACTTTTCGTTTTTGAGCTATGCTGTCCACAGACTGACACACAGACACACAGACAGACACACACACACACACATACACACACACACACACACACACACACACACACACACACGGACCTTTTTCTAAAAATTCTTTTTTTTTGGATTCAGGGGGCTTCAAAACATATATTTCCGGTGAAATCTCGACATCGAATTTTTGGGTGGAATACAATACCTCCCCTACTTACCAGTAGAGAAAGTAAAAATGGCAAACATTTATTTATTATCGTCCACACTTTTTAATATTTATGTAGATGAAATGGTAATAAATTGGTTGGATCCTCTTAAGCATTTTAAAATTGACAATGTAAGCTTTACAACTCTTTTATTTGCAGACGATAAAGTTATAATAAGCCGCATTTATTTAGCTAATTCTCATTCAATTTTGATCATTTTAGTACCTTTTTGCCTGTCCATTTCACACAATATAAAGCCACCCCCTAATTCTAGTAGAAGAAATGGCGTAGAGTAACATAACCTTTAGCGCACTACAAAAACGATGGTGATCTCTCTCACAGGCATAACACAAAAAGACGGAATGTTCAAGAAAAATGTTCCAAGAAAGGGGAATATTGTGTTGTGTGTTTGCTGTACTGCATTAGCTACAGCATTCCTTTGTTTTATTGGCATCAATGCACTATGATTGACCATTTTCTGTTGAAGTATCAGTGATTACTCTCTTTTAGCCGAATTTAATAAAAAGCTCTTGTAAAAGGTATTAAAATACTAAAATGGCATCTCTAGAAAAAGAAGACATTCATTACAGATGCGTGAAACAAAGTAATCCAGGTTCGAAGAAAAGGGAACACCATGGTAGATGCAGCGATATAATGAAGAAAATGAGGTTATGTGTTTCAGATTTATTCCTAATTTCATGGTAAAAGTGCAGTGATTTGCAACACCTCAAGCACTTCTATTATTTATATGCAATAGAACAGTATACTACAATATGTAATAAGTAGAGTTCGGGGTTTTAGTAAGTAAACATAAAAATGATACAAACAGCACGGAGTAGAGAGCGGCCGCGCCGTAGCTGAGTGGTTAGACCATTCGCTTCTCACCAAAGCGGCCCGGGTTCCATCAATGATAATAATAATGATAGTATTAATGATGATAATAATATATATGTAATCATACCAGCAATATCTAAAGGCATGCAATATTTACATTCCAGTAGAACTAACCTAGACAGGGGAACAGAACTTATGAGTAAAAGATACAGCCTGCAGTTTATTAACAGTTGGTTCACACAGATGTAGTTTGTACACAACGATGGTGGCAGAATCCATTTCGCTTTATCTGAACTTCAAATATAGCCACCAACACAAATTTGAGTACTAAGTGTATCATCTACCTTAACACTTGTAACAATTTTAGGTGTGCCTTGAAAAGACATTTGGTGAAAGCACACAAAATCGCAGAAAACAGCATTGTACCGCTTATTCACATTTCAAACACTTCACATGTCAGTAAATCCACTTATCACATCATCACCCAACCACTGTTCGTTTTTTCTTTGCAGTTTCTCATCTGCCTTTATCCTTTATCACAATGCCACTGAATGTGCCAGCTGGTTTGGTTAAATAATTTGGAAAATTGAGGAGCAAACATGGCACAGCAGTATCTTTCAGCTTTGGACGAGCACGGGGAAATGTAATTTCATTACCTTCAGCATTTTATACACATTAAATTTCATCACATCATCTGTTTTAAAATGATTGATGCAGAGAACCGATCTTTTAGATCGATTCCAGTCCTTCCTAGGAATTGTTCATGCATTTCTGTGTCTGAGGGAAATCTGAATAACGTAACATAACCTCCTTTACTGGATTCATAATTACTGCTGCGTTCAGGAACACGGCATTTATCAGGCATCTGAAACGATATGAATGTACGTATAGTTAATACAAGAGTAACTGAAAGTATTTGAAGCAAAGTGCTTACTATTTATATTCACCATTTGAATGATATAATGTTATACTTAGTTTCCCATTCTAAACATAACCTTAACGGTAGTATCTGCATTATAGTGCAAACTACTTAAGAAATGATTACAGATCTTACCTTAAATTCTTAATTATTGTAGTAAAAGCACCCATATATAGAAAATGTGGTAAGCTTCTACCACAACGAAGAGAATATTCTGAAAGCTATGAAAATTTTAAATGCAATTTTGGAGAGATCCATTAAATAGAATTGCAAGAGCAGCCGGTTTCTCAGTGTTGCCAGTTGTATACATTCCGGCCTGTATATAAATTGGCCATGTTTTCTATGAAGTGTACCACACAAATTGCAAACAGGTAGATTTTTACTTTCTCTACTGGTAAGTAGGGGAAGTATTGTATTCCACCCAAAAATTCGATGTCAAGATTTCACCGGAAATATATGTTTTGAGGCCCCCTGAATCCAATAAAAGCATTTTTAGAAAAAGGTTCGTGTGTATGTCTGTGTGTCTGTCAGTCTGTGGACAGCATAACTCAAAAACGAAAAGTCGGTTAAAAGCCAAACTTGGTATTTAAGTTTAATGTCTTTCAAGGATGCGACACGAAGATTTTGAAGAAAATAGCCCCACCCTACACTACCCTTTACATGGAAGATTTTTCAAAAATTTTGATTTTCTTGAAAATGGCTCAACGATTTTGATTAAAATGTCATATGTTTGAGATATTTTGATGCTAAATGAAATGTATATATTGAATTTTCTGTCTATAGCCCCTGTAGTCCTGTTTGCTCTGGATGACTTTTGAATAACTGGTAAACCGTAAGAGATAGAACAAATCTTACTGTACATAAAATGTAGATCTTGCCAAAATACACATTTTATGTCTCAATAAATTTTCTTGTAGGGTGAATCACTTCGGAGATATTCCTTGTTATGTGTGTGAGTTTCAGAAAACTTAGAACTTTAGCGAAATGCAACAACGTTGTTCATTTTTTTATATGTTAATCGTGCAAAGAGAACGGAATCTCAAAGGTAAAAAAGAATTGACTGTCGCACAAAGCCTGCTGTATTCTAATATCTCCCTTGCACCTACAAGGAAATAAGTAATAAGATAATTTGTACGTATGTTTATCTTAACTAACATGGAGATATAGGAATAAGAGTTTGTTATAATGTTTAATACAAGAGTAGAGAAAGTCATGTGAGTGCAACACATCAGATTTTTTTCTGTACTTATAGAATGTAAAACAAATAACATCAAGGTTAGTGCAGGTAGCTAAGCAATTTTGTTTCTAAGGTAAGCAGATCAATGTGCAACATAATCGTTTGATGAAAAGCTTCTTAGGCTAACAAACGAAAACAGAATGGCAGTTTTTTGAAAATGATTTTACAATCTAAACTTGTAGAAACTGAGCATTAAAATTAAGTGAGGATTACTATCATTTTATTCAGACTTGCTTATTACAAATAAACTTAAGAAAACTTCTTCGTTGGCTATTTCCAGAACTCCGTTGGAAATCATAAGGTTTCAAATTGATCGTTTTACTTCTGGAACATTTTAAATGAACGCCGTTGTACCTGCACCCATTTTATGTTCTTTTCAAGGAAAATCAGCCTAATTTCATCTCTTTTCAGTATAATATCAATGTCCAATATTGTCTGAAAGACGTACAGGACTCACAACTTTGGATTTGAATTACTCTCAACCTGGTTTTGAAGAATTTTTCTTAAATGGTAGGTTTTCCCATGTCTGGCTTCGATGATAACAGATATGAGAATGAGGTAAAAATAGAATAGATTCCTGAGAAAAAGAATTCATATTAACTTAAAACATATGATTGCTCATTAACCAAGACGTTTCAACAATGTGGTAACAAAAACAACGTAGGCCAAGAAATTTATATGGCTTCCGTAAAGGAAGCATTTGAGGTTTGAGGCCATAATTTACTAAATTCTGAGTAAACTACCACAAGTAGGAACAAACATGTAAGTGCAATGATTTCAACTCTAATATATTATACTATAAGCAGTATAGTTTAAATTTTAGGAAGTTAATGCTAGCGAAAAATTGACTCCTAAATTCTCTCTCCTTCTGTTCGAGTTTTGTATCGCACACATTTTAGGTTTGTTATGGCTATATTTGTAGTTTTTATACGCTTATTCTTAAGGAAATGCTACTTCTCTAATTGACATAACACAACCTTAAATATGTTTGGGATATACTTAGGGACTGTCATAATTTTTATGTATTAAACCATTAAATCTACGGGTCCATTTAATTGCTTTAATAATTTGACCTCGAATTTATTGCATGATTACATGACCCAAAAAGATCTGCCACAGCTGATTTAGGAGCACGTTTATATGTAGTATTTCTAAAATGTTTACCTCATTCTGGTTTCCAATGAAGTTTGGTTTTACCAATGTAAACCTTGTTACAATCCAAACTGATAAATGTTATGGCGAACTCCTCATAAAAGCTTTGACTATGTTTGAAGCCTTCTGCATTCCTCTATTACCATTGTACCTACAGTTAATATGTAATAAGACACTTTATGCAAATGTTTACACATGAAGAGTACACCGTAAAAGGGTGGAATGTCATATTTCCCACAAACTGAGCTAATTGTATTTCTAACTTTTAACCTTTAATGTTGTCTCTAGTAATAATAATACTTCTTCTTTACCTAATCCCCCCCCCTTATGTAGGACTTTCACCCCCTAGGACTTAAAATCCAGTGACTAGGATCAGATGTTTGTCGGGGAGCAGAGGAACCTACGGACCGGACAGAGTGAAGACCTGGAAGTGGGTGGTCAGCTAAGCACCAGGTATTATAGTGAGGAAGAGGATGATATGAAATGCAGGTGAAATCGATGAATGGAAAGGTGATCATGGAGCAATTGGTGGAATGAGTGGGGGGGGGGGGGGGGGCAACCTGGATAATCTGGAGAAACCCGCCCAGACGCCGCTTCGTCCAGCGCCAATCCCACATGTGAGTCCCTGGAGTCCAACCCTGGCCACCTAAGTGTTAGGCGAGCGGTCTAACCGCTTGGCCTCGGCGCCGCTGACTCTAGTAATACATGTACATAAGTAAATTATTATATTATTTAAGGTTAGCCGAATGTATTTTGTAGGTAGATAATAATGAAAACGTAGAATTAATGTTTATAACTGACAAAAAAGGAATGGAAAATGAAGTAAATACACATTTGTCACGAAAATAAAGGAGAATACCAGTGTTATGAAATAAAGATGAATGTCACTTTTAACAAACCATAACAAACCATAACCTCTCAATTAATAGTGAAGAAGTGTATCAATGAATAATCTTCCCTCTGGTCCACAAAATTGTCTAAGGACTTACAAATCACTAAATTTTGTTTCAGGGATCGGATGTAAACCTGAAAAAATAAACTATAAATTGAAACCCCCAACATTCCTATCATGTTTGCGAATGTAGAGGAACTTCATATACAGTATACTTAGGTTTATACCTATACTTGGGTTCATAAGATGACTGTGGAAGAACACACTATCTGGAAGTGTAGGATTGATCCTGGAGCATTCCCAACAGGCCATTCTAACTGTCTCTGTATTCCATGAACGTGGATGCTCAATGGAGATGAGTTCCCTTAATAGGACTTGTTTTAAGAGGGCAAACCTTTATGTACAATGGTGTAAAGGACTTGGTCAATTGACGACTCATTGGTTGCTCAACTTCGATTGCACGGAAGGGGGAAAGGCTTATTTCTGGCACTCTGGAGACTGGAAGATCCGTGGTTCAAATCTCGGCCATGGTACTGCATTTTTGGCCTTATTCTACCCTTCCAAACAGTGCTGTCTTACAACAAGCTGACATTCCCATTTCTTTTATTGTTCTGTGGTGATATTCCCCTTTCATCAATTGCACATGGCTTCTAAAATGTGTTATAATTCAGTGACGTTTCGCTTTATTTGGTTGGACATTGTCTTTAACTTTTCTTGTGCCCATAAGGTATACCTTGGTAGTGTTATTTCATTTTTTACTTTTAAGTGAAATTTACCCTTTTTCCCGTGTATGCTAACCCTGACATTACCAAAGGGGTGGTTACCCAGCTTCTCTAATTTTTTAAAATTTTCTCTTTTAATTTTCTGATTAAAGGCTTGCACTTAATAGTTATTGCCAATCACTGTTTCTACTACTGAATTGTGTAACCTTTTTAAATTTTTATTGTTGGTCTTTTTGAGAAGCAAAGAAATGTCTAGGTGGTTATAAAGTACTGCCCCTTCGGTGTAATGTGACTCATGTAAAAAAGTAGAAAGAAATAGTCAATATTAAATATTACTTTTATTAACATGACCAGATATAATACACAATTTTAGAGTAAATTTGTTTTGAAAATTGCTGAGATATCTTGTTACCAGTGTTGGCTCCATTGGCAGTATAAGCTCTGTAATAAAGATTGGCCTAATATCAAACGTAATTCCTGTAAAAAATAATTCATTTTAACACAGTTAATGTAAAAAATAAAAAGGAATAGTTAAACAGTGTTAAATATTACCTTTATAAACATGGGAAGATATAATACCCCATTTTAATATAAATTTGTTTTAAAAATTGCTCAGACATTTTTGTTACCTGTTTGTGTTGGTCATTAAGTACCCGCACCCCCTTGATAATCTAAGTTATGAAATAAGGCTTGGTAATGCTAGGGTTAACACGAGGTATACAGAGTACTAAGCTATTGTAACAATAATTTTTTGAAGAATGTATGAAGATAGTTATGAGAATGTGGCACATAATTTTTATTTTCATATTCGATTGCCTATGTATAATTAACTGCTTCAGAAAAATTACTTAACTTTTTCCTTTCTTTTGCACACACTTTATAGGTATTTCCCTGTTAAGTCACCGTAACTGCAGTAATGGAGTGCCTTGAAATGAACTAAATAGCATTAACATGAGCAGCTATCAAATATTCGCCGTTATGAAGCAACTGTGTCGTAAACCACCACAGCGATTTTTCTCTCAGCTGCAAGGTAGAGTGTGTGGTTCCCAACTGCTGTGTCCAAAGCAGCTTTCTAAACATCTATAAGAACTACAGGTAAGGTGCTAACAATTTTCATCTGATACACTTGTTTAAGGCAATGCATTTGTTCCATTTGATAAAAGTATAATTTTTCCATTTACACTCCCTCTTTAACTTCAACGGTCATATCGGCGGCCTTTCCTTTGGAACATATTGCCTATAGACAATGGTGGTAACTCGTGTAAGTGGGTTTTGGGTCTTCTTTGTGGTGCGGGTTTTTTGTTTCATAGATTCAATGTTTATTATTTAGGCTTCCGCACACTGCGAAGAAATTTGGTGCAATTTTATGCATTTCTCGGCAATCAGCGGTCTTTTATCTTGGGTCGTAGTTACGGAATAAAGCATTCACTGAACTTTGTGAACTTATTTATTTTCACACTTATAAAGTCTCTAAAGTAAGAATAAAATTAGAAGCTAAAAGCTTCACTTATCTTAGTAATATTGCGAGTTCTTTGGTGCTGCGCTGACAATGTTTCGAGTTGACTCCAACTCATTCTCAAGTATAGCTTTGAGAATGAGTTGGAGTCAGCTCGAAACATTGTCAGCGCAGCACCAGAGAACTTGCAATATTACTAAGATAAGTGAAGCTTTTAGTTTCTAATTTTGCCCTTACTTTAGATTCTTGTTGCTTTACTGTTAATAGCTTCATTATTTCCTTTATTATGAAGTCGTTATATTGTGACAACACTTTCTTCACTATTTCGTACTGTTTGGCACATCCGAAATTATACATTTTCCAATTTCTCGGGGTATTGCCGAAAAATGACGTCTAACATGTATGAACACGTCGATCAAAGAGTATCCAAATTATCTTATATTTACCATGACATATCGTTCGGCTGTTGTCTTCCTTAATAAATTCTTATGATGCCGTCATATTTCGCGTGTAATACTTGATTTTATAATTATTTCGGATATGCCAGGAAAATAACATCAATTTACATTGTCAAACCTTTAACATTATTGGCAAAAAATAACCATTAATTGTATACACAGAACTTGAAATTGAGAATAATCATAATCTTAATAAGTTGATAATATACCAAATAACAAAAGAAGAATACCAAATTAACAAAATCATGTGATGTCTGGTTTAACTATTCTTTGGGATATATAACTGTTTCATGTGTATTAGATCACACTCACACCTTCACACTCATACTTTCAGACTCTGAAGAATAATCTGTAGGGAATAATCTTGGCTACAGCAAAATTCCCGCTCCTCAGCCAGCAATCAAACCCCGAACCCCTCGCATATCAGGCATTTACTCTGCCGACTGAGGTATGGGACCAACCATTGCCATTCTTCTTTTTACTTTCTGTACTACGTAAACGTGGAGGAAGTATTGTATTCCACCCAAAAATTCGATGTTCAGATTTCACCGCAAATATATGATTTAAGGCCCCCTGAATCCATGAAAAAGCATGTTTAGAAAAAATTCCGTGTGTGTGTTTGTGTGTCTGGGTGTTTCTCAGTCTATGGAAAACAACTCAAAAACGAAAAGTGGGTTAAAAACCAAAGTTGGTATTTGGATTTAATGTATTTCAAGGATGCGACACAAGGATTTTGAAGAAACATCCTTCACCCTATACTACCCTGTACACAGAACATTTTTCGAAAAGTTTTTATTTTCTTGAAAACGGCTCTAATTATTGTAATTAAAATGCCATATGTTTGAGATATGTTTATGGCAAATGAAATGTATATCTTCAATTTTCGGACTATAGTCCATGTAGTCCAATTTACTCTGGATGACTTTTGCATAACTGGTAAACCGTAAGAGATAGACCAAATCCTTACTACACAAAGAACGTAGATCTTTCTAAAACAAAATTTATGTCTAAATAAATCTTTTTGCAGAATGAACCATTTCGAAGATATTCCTGGTTATTTGTGTGAGTTTTAGAGAACTTCTACTTCTGTCAAATGGAACATCGTTGTTTGTTTTTTATATGTTAACCGTAAAAAGAGGACGGAATTTTAAAGCTTTAAAAGATTTGACTATCGCTCAAAACCTACTGTTTTACCATATTCTATTTATACCTACAAGAAGATAAACAAGATAGACAATTTCTGAAAATGCTTATCTCAACTAACACGAAGACGATATAGCAATTAGAGTTTGTAAGAATGGTTAGTACAAGAGTAGAGAAAGTCATGTGAGTGCTACACATCAGATTTTTACTTTCTCAACTGGTGGGGAACGAAGCTGCAGACTCACTTGCAAAGAAAGGCACAACAATAAAACATAAGTCTAAATTCAATTTCTCATATTCCTCAATAAAACGCTTGATCATTAAAAATTTTTGTCATTCATACCTACAAGAAATAGAAACAAATGCCAAAGATAAAAAATGGATTATACTACTTTCCAATCCAGATATAATCCCCCAGAGACCAAGGAAAACAGCTGTTGCAGCCTTCCGACTACTGACAAATCATGACTGCTTGGCAAGTCATCTCTACAGAATAGGTATCTCAGCCTCACCGATATGTGTCCTGTGTAACGATCCAGCAGAAATGAATGAAGAACACTTGAAGACCTGTGAAGCATTAAGATCAGAAGAAACTACAGTTCAAAAGTATTGGAAAGCACGAATGCTAATGGCTTCATTGCCAGATGCAAGGCACTAGAAAACAACAACAACACTTTCTCAACTGGTAAGTAGGGGGAAGTATTGTATTCCACCCAAAAATTCGATGTCAATTTCACCGGAAATCTATGTTTTGAGACCCCCTGAATCCAAAAAAAGCATTTTTTACATGTAGTTTCATGTTCCATTATTATTTTTTTAATAAAAATGTTAAAGCCAGAAACCTATTTAATAACGCCTTTATTGTTAAGGTCAAACACAACATTGAATTGAAACTCCGTTTTTCGCAATTTGGTTTTCAGAATTTTTAACGACTCGAAATACTCCTTGGATCACACTTTATAACTGATTAGCTTGAAATGTTTAGTAGAGCTTCAAAAATTATGTATTTAAAAATATTTAATAGTTTTGTTAATTATATTTTTCGTAAATCGCATTGAATAACAAGTTCAGAATTATTTATCTTAAACTAACCTTAATTAGAAATACCTGCAGAGCAATATCTTTATGGGTGTATGTTTGGCATGGACTAAGCACTTTGACGAAGCATAAACGGTTTAATTCAAGGAGTATTTCATATAAGTAGAGGGTGAATGAGTGTGCAAAAGGCGGCAGGTTTGATGCACATGAGTTCTCCTATTGCTCTCTTGCATGTTCGCAGTGCAGGCATCTGCTTATGCGCGTGCTTATGCGACGGCTGTGCGGTACTGGTTATGTCATTCATTCTTCGTGCCCAACTACAGTTTGTACACCAGTTCATGGTCCCTGGCAGTAATGCCATAAGTCAGTATGTCAGTAAACAATTCCATGTACACAGTGATATCTAAAGATTGATTCGCGCTTCTGGTTGCGCATAGGATTGTAGTGCCAACCTTGAAATGTGTGTTTACGCTAGATTAAAGAAAAGAACTGGTTCAAACCAGCAGAACTTAAATGTTATTTTCAGTTCATGCAATACATTTAGCGTATATAACACGATATTTTCAAGTACTTCGTCTTTCTCCCACTGATCATCTTCTACCTTTTCTATATTTTCCAGAAACCCTGCTCAAGCAATGCACCCCTGAACTTTATATTAATGCAACTCCCGTAAGAACAAGTCACCTGTTACATTTCTTTAACTATTTATTTTACCTTGGCCCAAGCAAGTTCTATGGGATTGAGTTCACACGTATATGGGGACAAGCAAACGACAATATGGCTCAAATGAAACCAAAAATGGGCCGGCTTTAAAAATCTCATCGGCTTTCTTTGTTTCAATCATGCTATAAATATCTATTTTATGCATAGAACTATCATTCTGAACCCCTTTGTTCTGCACTATTTCCATAAATATTAATATATAAGCCGCTTCTAATCGGCACCTGTATGTATAATGCTTATATTTAAATAGTTATTAACAATTATATTTGCTTATTGTAGTCCACTAAACTATGTACTCTTGCTTACAGGGATAGAACTAACGAGAAAATGTACACCGAAGAGTGCGAGCACGAGACTAAAAACTGCATATACTGCATGATGACAGTGTTATCATTTATACTTGCAGTAATGATCCTGGTGTTTAAGATGTTTACGGTTTACCAAAACAGGATGCTACAGGAACCAACAAATGACTGCGCGGAATGCGTTGAAGTTAGGAGTAGTTTCCTTCCACCATCCCTTCCTGATTACATGTTTCAAGACCTGGAAAATGAATATTCGGATGAAGATCTGGATATGATTAGTAAAATTGCTACTGAATAACATAGCAATTGTTTGAATAATATTAATAAATGTACTTACATGTGTTTCAGGTATCATAGATAATATCCACGATATCTATACACACATGTATATAGCACAGCATATGTTTTATATCTGATCCTATGCAAATTAAGATAAAGTAAAGCTTATGTAATTTTCTCTTTGAACTGTTACTTCAGCAGGAAAAAGATTAGTTGAAGCACATTTCGTTCCAAAATTAAGGAATGATTAAGTCAAATAATGCTTAAATAAAGAAAACTCTTTATAATCCACATTTAGCACGAGAGCAATCCATAAGTCTTGGTAACGATGTAATATCCTTCGAATATGTGACAACACTGAACTGCTTGGCTATACATACCTACAAAACTCCGCGGCAAACCGTTCCGAAATCAACCGACAGTTGGCGATTGTAAGCGAGGATGGCTATGCACCAGTGCCGAAACGTTGAGTTGGCCGTGCTGCAACAGATTGGAACAGCGTTTATATGTGAAAATTGCCGTTCTCGGTGACTGGAGTGCTACTCAATGTCATGCTGACCTACGAAATGATTTGGGGGATAGGGCACTGCCCTATAGCTTGGTAAACAGGGTGGATATCCTAAGGGCATGTCGTTGACAAATGGCACACTTAGATGGCAATGCCCATGGTGCTCAATGCCTTCCCCGTCATTGGCAACGCTGTGTGGACGCCCTGAGGAGCTATTTAGAAGGATAGCCCTGGTTTTGAAACGGTGCCATGGACTTAAATGATTGAATTTCGTTCCATTTGTACTCGTGCACAAAAATTCACACAAAGTTCCATTGCGTGTTTTTCATTTCAACCTGTGTCATTAACTTCTGCCCTCTATTTTCTGTTGGCATTGAGATCCGCGCTTGTTTCACGGTGCAATGCACAGCGTAAATTTCTCTGTTGTCACACTATTGAATCTTATTCCACAATTGCCAGGACTTATGAAACCACGCTCGCATGATGTTTTTCTTCTAGAGTGCTCATTTGTCCCGCAAGAATGAAGGAAGTTTGTGTCGTATAAACCATTTACTTAATGCAAATCAAGGAGTTGCACAATGAACTAAAGATCTATTCCTCGCAAGTCCTCAGACGGAAGTGGTATCACATACTGCGAACAGTGGTACCATCATTGTACTTGTTATATTTTCATTTAGGCATTAGAGACAATCCATACTAGATTTCCAGAACACGAATGGCTCCATATTTGTACTGATGGATCATTGATATCAAACCAAGATGGAGCAGGGGCTGGAGTCATGTGTCACCTCTTTTCCTATTACAAATCTTTAAGTTATGGAACTACAAACTTTGATGGAGAAATTCAAGCAATTCGAATGGCCCTACAAAATCTTTTGTATAGAATTTCACATTTTCATCAAGCAGTTATTCTCTCAGATTCCAGAGCGGCAATTATAGCAATTACTTCCAAGTTGTCACCAAAAAACCAAACAATTATAGAATGTTGGAAAATCATTATCCATCTAACCGCAATTCAAAAACACCTGGTCTTCCAATGGCTACCAGCTCACTGTGGACTAAGTGGTAATGAGAAAGCTGATTTTCTTGCTAAAAAGGGTACTGGCAATGTGCAGAAATCTATAGTTAATCTACCATTTTATGCAGCTAAAAGTTTAGTCAACTCTGAATTCAAAAAAATATTGCAAAATATTACTATGAAAATCAAAAAATAAAAGATGGGAACCACCAAACATTCAAACAATAATTCCTGAGTATCCTCGAAAAACGGCAGTCGCAACCCTCAGGTTGATTACAGGACATGATTGTCTGGCAAAACATTTAAACAGAATTGGGATATATTCTTCACCACTCTGTCCTCTATGTGGTCTGCAAGAGGAAATGGATCGAGACCACCTTCAAATATGGCCGGCCACTTCTAGTGCCACATTCATCAGTGAAAAATATTGGAGAGCAAGAGGATTAATGACTTCATTGTCAGAAATCCAGCATTGGCTAACAACAGCATATTTTAATTTACTCGATGTTTAAATAGTGATAATGAGAATGGTGATAATAGTAATAAGACAAGTTAGTTATTTTATTCTTTTATAAAACTCTTAAATTTTGAATATTATTTAACGGCTGCTCTTACTTCACATGGCACCACAAGCGATGACACTGGTGAAACTTGAAATGATACCTGGGAAAGGAAATTTCGAAGCAAAAAGTCCCAATCATAAATTTAGGATACCTCTGAGAACTGATCAATAGCTGGTAAAAGCATCAGTCAGGGACGATTCGTTTTAATAACGCAAGGTTCATCACAGAGTCTTTGCTTAAATCTAAAAGTGTGCAAATTGGGTACTGAACAGCTTGCAGAATAATGCTCTTAACGTATGGCATTTGATAAACTGAATACGTCTGAATATTATCCACTTAGATCGTATCGAGGTGTTGGGGTTTCCAGAACTAACAGCAGTTGAGTTTGCACAGAGATGAAACGCACTAAAGTTAGCAGAGCTTCCCGAAAAAAAAAGTGTCAGTTATGAAGCCCTCTGCATATCGAGAATGCTTACAAAGTTTTTATTCTGTATTAAAAATTTCGACGCAACAGCAGAGAAACACCGAGACTTATCTGTAGTAATACCACGAGAGAATTTCATATGAATATAATTTTGCAAGCGCGAAGCACGATTAAAATTATTCCAAACATGAAAATCTCGAGCGGAGAACCGACCCTATGGAAATATACTATGCACGCGTGCGTGTGTCTGAAGAGTAAAACTCAAAAACGAAAATTTATAAACAACAAATGGGTTATATGTTCAATACCTCCCAAAAGATACGACAAATTTTTCTAAGAAAGTCCTGTCCCTTTCCAGACTAACTTTTATATTAAAAGTGTTGAGATTTATTCTCAAAATGGCATTAAGAATTTTGATTAAGTACCACATAACTAAGATATGTATATAAGGAATAAAAGGCATGTAATAAATACTTTGAGAATAGTCTGTAAAGGCTTATTCATTTGGAAGGAACTTTGCATAATTTTTCTAATTGGTAAAGTTCAGTAAATAGACAAAAACGTATAAGCTACACAAAATACAGTGATCTTAAAATAATACACAACACACTGAATAACCTTTTTGTGTTATCAGCAATTTCAAAGATATTCGCTAGTAGTGCTTTGTATTTTTCAATACTTCTGTCATGTTTAATTTTTCGTCGCTATTCAGTTGTTTCTTGCGACGCAGTGGAAGGAGTATAGAAATTAAGGACTTTTATAGAGACAAACGTTTCTGAAGCATTTGATTGTCACATCTCGTTTACTCTTGTGCGGAAAAATGTGAAGCAAAGCCACTTATGCAAATGTTTATCCCGATTAACTTAAAGTAATCAGAAAGAAATTAAGATTTTGTAACAACAGATTACCGAAAGAATATAAAAATAAATATGGAGAAAGGTATGCAAATGTAAGATACCAGAACAAATTATTATATTCGCTGCTGATTTTTATCACTTTGGCTGCCACGATAAAGGCGGCGAAAGGGCTTTCAGAATGTGGCTTGAAAGTTTGCCAAATATTGCAGTGCAAATGGTTTACCTAGTAATGTGCTTTAAACGGGTAAGATATATCAATTGTGTATTTTACCTTTCGACAAAATCCATTATAGTTTGGGTGGGGTACACATCTTCTATTCAGCATAAAATCATCTCTCAAGGGGGTCGAAGGCTGAAAACTGGGGAAAAATAATAAAAAATTACAATTTACGCTTATTTGGAATTTTTTAAAAGACTTTTGATGTAAATATTCTTATGGCGGAGATACACGATTTAAATAACAATGAAGGACGTCTCTGCGCATTAGTACTTTTCCGAGAATTTTCATTTTTTTTTTCATAACTTATAGAAGTGATTTTGAAAAATATAGATTATATTACCTGGTTGTAATTTTACTTCATTGGGTCATGACTAGACTAGGAGAATCAGCTGACTCCAGTTTGTGTCGTAGCCTGTCTGTCTCGTTAGTCTTAACTCATCCAGGTTTCGTCAGTATATACTTCTTGCAAATGTTCATCAAATGTTTAAGTCCAACGCACAACCTAGCTTCAACTACATAACGTAAATATCTACAATATCTTTAAAGTAGTTTTTGATTTTATATATATGAGCACTTCCAAAAGCGGCATTACCCTCACTTTACCTTTGTATTCTACGAAAATCGGCCTCTAATGTCAACAAACCACACCATTTTCCATCCTTGCCAATCCAGCTGCAGTAACTGAAATCCTGTAGAACATGTTTTACTGCTGCAGCTTTGCAACCAATTAAAGCAACATTAAATTATATTATTTTGTAGTTTAACGACGCTGTCAATTGCCAGGATCATATCAGCGTCGCCGATGTGCCGGGATTTCGTCTCGCAGGAGTTCTTTTACATGCCAGTAAATCTACTGACATGGAGCTGTCGTTTTTAAGCACACTTAGAAACCATTGGTCTGGGCCGGATTTGAACCCGCGACCTTAGGAACATTAGGCCAGCGTCTAACCAGCTGAGCCACCCAGACCTACATATTATATTAAAGCACGCGAATGAACGAGCGTTCTTTAATTATGCTTATAATTGATTATTTATGTAAGGTTGGTATCTGATTCATGAGAGGTTAAGTGAAGCTGTTGTTATACCATATATGTATGCTTACGTCAATTCGCAACCAGTGGTTACGCCAAAGCACACGAACGAAGCTAACGTGCGTTTCTTATCGATGCTTGCAGTTGCTCCAGTGTTTATTTAAGTTTATGCTTCTGTTTCACACTATTTTCAGTTCATTTACCACTGATTTAATACAATCCAAACATTCCTCCTTTCCCATTATGAAGATCGGTAAGATTTTGCGACTTTCGTGATCCAGAGGTTGGCAACATCCTCACTACACATTAACTGGCACTAAGCACCACCTACAATGATAACGCGGTACTATTTCCGTCCGTCGGATTCGGAAGTTTAGCCCTAACGTTATAAACCAATTAGTCTAAAAGCTTGTCAGTATATTTCATAGCAAACCTGTTTTTAGCTCAATAGGGAACATCAAACCGTAAAATTCTAGCTTAAAGCTTCTTTGAACACAATCCAGGAATCACTAAACCTACATATTCACCAAACTTTGTAGCCATATTCTTTATAGACATACACTACGTTTCCATGAGGAATTCAAATCGACTGGGTTCTCACTCCGGATTGAATATTGCATAAAAACGCGGATTCAGATCGAACTGGATCTTTGGATCCGAGCCTGTTAGAAATGGAATCGGTTCAAAATTTTGTTACATGAAAACAACATTTAATTTGTCAGAGATGCTAACTTCTACTGTAGGTACTCGTAACACGCTGAATGCTGGCATTTTGTTTTAAAGTTGCGTAATAAAACTCAACAATAAAGCCACTTTTATTGATTTTATAACAGTTTTTACAGGTGCACCAACATAAGCCAAGTAACCAACATAAAGTCTTGGATTATTTATGCGTGAACCTTGCGGATCCAAATCGATTTTATTCTGGATTGAATACAACATGGAAGCGCAGATCGTATTGAGAATGGGATTCAACTGAAATCGATGTCAATACCCCATGGAAACGCGGTGATTCAAAGGTTCAAAAAAATTCAACAAGCTCAACACAGTGCCTTCGTTTTATTTTTTATTTTATTTTATTTTTATTTTATTTTTATTTAATTTTTTTTTATTTTTTTTTATTTTTTTTATTTTTTTATTTTTTATTTTATTTTTTTTTTTTTTTTTGTAAATTCAGTTATTAGTAGATATTATTTCTGTTCTTAAAACATCTATAGAATTTATGGGCATGATTTGAAAGCAAATACTAGGATCTAGTTTAAAATATTACTGTAGATTCTAAATGATCCATAAAAGGCATATCAATATAGTCCCTAACGTTGATAAAAAAAAAGAAAAAAGAAACCTCTTGCCTTTATTTCCCTGCGAATAAATACAGATTGCAATATAATTTACACAATTTGAAACGAAGTATTTCATCCATGGCCTACTGGGATAGCATTCATTGCTCCAAACTTTAACGAAACCTATCCCAGTTGGCAATGCTTGTGTCGTAATCTGCTTTATTAAATTCATAGAAATCTTTTGTTTCGGAATTGCAGTTTTGTTAGCTCATTCTTTCGACAAAAATCGTTGAAGATTACGAATCAACACTTACAGTTCACATAAATTCAAGTAAGTATATTACTAGAGAATAGATATTCTGACGGTGTCGAGCCCTATTGACCTAGCTGTCGATGGGCCCTTAAACCCTACTCACTCACTTCCCATCATGTAATCGACGCCTAGCTCCCATTTCAGAATTTGATTACAATGTTACAAATTTTGAACGTGGATCCGTAAGTAATAGCAGATGAAATTGGCTTTAGATACACTATACTTTATACACTTGTTAACAAGGCTCGCCTTAGCAATGTTACCGTAACGTTGTTTAAATGTTTATTTTCTAGAAAGTAAGTAAATGTAATAGTTTAATAAGTAATTAAAATAGTACACATAGGCTGCATTTTAGGTTTTTTGGTAACAACCATTTACGTTAGTGTGATATTTCACAGTTTTATTTGGACTATGCAGTTCATATCTGTTTGCTCACATACAATAAATACACACAAAACGTGTAGGAATTTGTAATAAAATCACATAAAGTTCCCTGGTATGTTCCTTTGCTTCTTTTAATAATTGAAATAGTTATGAATCTGGGCATTGCCTGCTGCATTAACCTCCCATTTAGGTAGTTGATATAAACTCATTTTAACTACTAATCTGAAATTTTATGTTCAGCACTGTTTTCGTCTATTATGTAACGCGCTGACCACATACACCGACTTAACGATGTTTCTGTTCACCACAAATAAACACTAATAACCACAAAATCAACTATTCTAGTCAAGGTTTTTTACAGTATTACCCTTCAGACTATCAAGCAGGGTCATTCGAGAACCCAAAGTTATATTTTTTTCCTTCTTTGACGTGAAATCGGCAGTTTTACTTAATGATACTTTTTAATGTCAAATATGCTCGTACTTCATGTCTCTTGTGTTGTTGAATAAGATAAAAATAATATTTTTTATTGAGTGGGGTCTCTGTTGTCTTTGTTGTAGCATTTTAGTGAAGTAATTTCCATGATAGACAATAACTAAAAACTTGCAACGAATCAGAATCATCAGAACATGAGAATATGTTAGAGATAGGAAAAAAAAAATAAAATAAAATAAACGAAATAGAAAACAGTACTGATGATATTGATAATATAGGTACTTCTCTACCTCATCATTCCCTTCCCTTTATGTAGGACTTACAAGCCCCCTAGGGCCCGACGCCTGTCGGGGAGCAAAAGAATCTATGGATCGGACAGAGTGAAGACCTGGAAGCGGGTGGTCAGCCAAGCACCAGGTATGATAATGAGAAAGAGAATATAAAATGCAGGCGAAATCGCTGACTGAAAAACTGATTGTGAAGGGATTGGTGGAAAGAGTGGCGGGGGAAACCAGAGAGCCCGGAGAAAACCCGCCCAGACGCCGCTTCGTCCACTACGAATACCAGATGCGCGTCCCTGGGATTCAACTTGTGCCCCCTAGGTGGAAGACAAGCGGTATAACGGTTCGGCCACGGCGCCGCCTCTAATACAGGCACTAACTGATAAAAATTATGAAATTAAAATGGAATATCATGGTCCAGAAATCCAAATTTTAAAATTCTATTTCCATATATTATGTGTATGAGAGAGGGGAAAATAATATGAAAACAGGTATTAAGTTAAACCTCATATTCATGGCCACAAAGTAGCCTTAAAGAACTGTTTAAATATCCTATATTAACAAATCAAGTATATTTGTCATTTACTTAATGTATTTTTTCATATTTTGCATTCATTTCCATTCAAAGATCATTATTATTGCGTGGAGTCCCATTTGACCCCTCATGGTAGTCGCGGGTAGTCCAAAGGTTAAACAAACTTGCCAACACGTGTACAACTGATTACAACTTCCTGTTCATTACAATCAGTATAGCCAACGTAAATAGCAGATTTTAATAGCTTCCTTCCGTTCTTTGGAGGCCAAGAATGCCAATTAGATCCAAAAACACTAACTTCAACTTTCTTCGGTGTGTTAAGGAAAAGTGTCCTATAGTTACTAACAGGGGTAATAAACTCCGCGAAATGCCGGTGTTATCGCATCATCAACAGTGAAGGACCGCGTTACTCACATTGCAGCTAATATGGGCTGGGGTCGGGATCTTCTTCATAAACTCACGAGAAAAAGTTGAGAAACGTTGCTCCAATCTATGCACTTGCCCAGTTTTATACATTGTTTACCCTCCACTATGTACCTTCAGTAAGTAGAGGAAGTATTGTATTCCATCCAAGAATTCAATACCATGATTTCGCCGCAAATTTAGGTCGCGCGTTAGTTCTTGAATGAAATTTCTAAATGAGAGGTTAGATGCGAGTCACTGCCTCTGCTTTACGGGAACACTGGCACAGAGAAGCAGACACGACAGTCAGATGATGTGACGTTGCTCTCATGTTTATGCGCTGAAGAAGTACAGCAACTACAAAGCAAATTATAACACTTCCAGTGATGTCAGCGATATATATATTACCTACTCTATCAAACTCTGTAACTGTTTACACTTTTTTTGTAGTTTTTCTACTCCCTACATTTCTCCCTTGTCTTCTTCATATGAATTGCTGTCATTTTCAGTATCGCTCGTTAAAAACCTGGCAATGACATGAACGATGATACTACACAATCTTTGCAGTAAACTGTACTCTGTGGTTTATTAGAACCACAACACAGGGAAGCAGAGCTGTTTGTTAAGCAATATAAACTATTTGCTGACCTGTTGATTAAGAATAGGCCAGCTCGCTGGGTTTTCGCTGAAAGACATTCGTCAAGAACTAACCTAGTATAACGTGGGTTTGTCGGAAGGGAACAGTTGAGTGGTCATTGTGTCGCTTAGCACCATTAGATGTGTAATAATGATGTTGCCAACCTATGCCTGAAAAAAGACGCAATATATTAGCGATTCCTGAAAGCAGAACAGTTTGTGACTGTGTAAAAGGAGTGGTAAATGAAATGAAAATGACGTAAATCATAAACTAAAGCTTATATAAACAGTGGAACAACGACAAGCATCATTACGGAAACCTAACGCTAGCCTCGCTCGCGTTTTTCGGTGTAACCAAAACTTGCTATTTAGTGCAAGAGTATATTAAAACAAAACAGCCTAACCCCTCATGAATCAGAAAACTAGGGTTAACCAATCATAAGCATCGTTTTGGCAGTTCCATTACGTCATATACAATGCAATACTGAGAGAAGAACAACAGGTACAAGATATAGCTATTTTAGTGGGTTTCAGTTCCTGCACTTGGTTTGATAGTGAATGAAAATGGCGTGATTTGTTGACATGATATGAAATTATCGATGAAACAAATATTGGTTAGAAAGGGACACTGGGAGTGAATATTTGAGCAAAATTGGTCAAAAATTCAATTTGTTTACCCTGAAAATGATTTCTTGAATGTTTGGGCGTCCCCAAAGAGTGAAAATTTGCAAGAAATCCTCCCCCCTCTATTTGGTCGCTATAGCCATTTAACGAGCCCCGCACATGTGGCAAAAGCCGTCGGAAGTGCTGAAGTATTGGGCATCCAAAACATAGTATAAAGGTATCGTAATTACCTTCACTTTTACGTTATATATTCAGTCTTAGGTTTGTCCGTCTGACTTGAAAAATGTGCATATCTACATGTTTGATTCCCTCTGAATCAAAAAAGCATATCTAAAAATGTCCATGTGTGTCTGTATGTGACCAGCAATCACCTAAAAACAAAAGGTCGGTTAAACAGCACACTTTTTATTTAAGCTCAGCGTCTTCGAAGAATACGACATGAAAGTTAAACATAACAAAGGAAAAAACCTTAAGAGACACAAATTGCAGATCTCGTTAGCACACAATCTATATCGCATAAACATTTGCGGATTTCCGAGATATTCTTTTTAATGTATTTCAGTGTAACTTTTATCAAATGGGAAATCGTCACTGTTTTTATCCTGATTATACGAAGAGAACCGAATTTCAAGACCATTACATAGGGACCACTCTTAAAACATTTGACTATCGCTTAAGCCAATCGTATTCCTCTATATCCATTGTATCTACAATGAAATACGTAATAAAACTATTTCTGCAAATGCTTAACTCGATCAACGTGAAGCTGATAGAATAATAAGCTTTATTACAAATGTTTTGTTGAAGAATGGGTAAATAAGTTATGTGCATGTAACACGTCACGTTTTTTAAACTGAGCATGCGCAGACGAAACGGCCAACCCAACCTTATTAGTAGGGCTAGGAAGTTTATGCATTTGCATGTTTTTTCATAGGGGTTAAAATGTATGCTTTTACATTATGTGCACGAATTATTGAATTTTCAATTATTTGGACATGTTTTATGGTGCACAGAACTGCATATTTTCTTGATTTTGATAAATGCATAATATTTCAATATTATAGCCCCTATATTGCATATTTTAATGACTCATAGTTTTTTATTATTTTTTCCATCTGGATAATATTTTTCATAATGGTAGTACTGCACATGATGATGCAACTCACGAAGATTTCAATATTATAGCCCCTATTATGCATATGTTAATGATTTTTGTGGTTTTTTATTATTTTCTCCATCTGTATAATTTTTTCATATTGGTAGTATTGCACATGATGATGCAACTCGCGAAGTGGCGAGAACTAATGCTGAGTCATGTTGTCATGCAGGGAATCTCCTGTTTCCATCCTTTCATTATATGTATGTGCGTAGAGAATGATCAGTGCGTTATCTGAGAGGTTTATATTAACAAAGATAAAGTGCAGGTCAAAGTTTTGAGCAGCACTATTATAGCAACGCTTGCCTGCCCACCAGTAGTTGTGTCGTGGTCTTGAAACGTAAGTGTTGTGAACTGGTTCCCACCAAATTAAATTAGGTGTATAAAATGTTAAAAAGCTCTTAAAATGCCGAAAGTAAAACCAACCTCAAGTATTAGATTAATTAATTTACAGAAAGAGTTTTTGGGTGATTTAATATCTACAGATAGTGGGGTAGTATTGTTTTGTGGAGCGTGTGAGAAAAATGTAGGCAGTGAGAAAAGATTTCATATAGTTCAGCACATAAACACAGCAAAACATAAGGAGAATTTAATCAGAAAACTCGCAAACAAAGAATCTGTTCAAAAACAGTAGCAGAGTGTTTAGGAAGTAGGGTTACTGAATTTCTTTATGACTTGTGCCAAGCATTTACAGCTGCTGATATTCCCTTGTTCAAAATTAATAATCTGACATTTAAAAACGTTCTTGGCAAGTACGCATGGACCTGCAGAAAGTACACTGCGTAACACTTATGTAGGACATTGTTACAATAACGTATTGTCAAATATATAAAATGAATTAGCCGATCACTTTGTGTGGTTGTCTGTTGATGAAACCCCTGATTCTGAGCGCTGTTCTATTGCTAATATAATCGTGGGTGCTTTAATGGGCGAATTGCCGACCACTGACAATGTAAGTGTGAGCCAGTTTGTGATGGACTCTTTGAAATTACTATGGCCATGTGGAATCAAATACGACCGGTGGCTTTTATTTGCTACTGATGCAGGCCCTTATATGGTAAAATCAGGACAAACGCTGAAAGGTATTTTTCCTAACTTAATTCATATAACTTGTTTAGCACACGTTCTTCTTCGCATTTCTGAGACAATAGGTGATTATTTCCAATTCGTAGATAGATTTGTGTCCAATACAAAGAGAATTTTTGTTAAATCTCCTAAAAGAGTTAAGTTGTTTAGATCAACAGCACCTAATATCCGACTTCCTCCTGCACCAATGTTAACTCGATGGGGAACATGGGTCGATGCAGTTTTATATTATGCTGAGCACATAGAAATAGTCGAAGAGGTTGTTAATTCGTTGATCTCGAAAGATGCTTCATCAATAGAAACTTTGCAAAATATTCTGTCAGGCACTGGGTTAAAAGAGGATCTTAGTTTCATATCTGTCCATTTTTCTTTCTTACCAACAGCCATAACGGCATTGGAAGCTGTAGGATCTCCTTTGCATGAATCACTTACTCTGTTTGAAAAAGCAATATGTGATCTAAGTTCGTTTCCTGGTAGCATAGAACAAAAAGTGAAAGAGAAAGTGAATTATGTAATTTCAAAAAATTCTGGTTATAAACAGATGTGCGATATTCGAGACATCCTCGAAAGAAAACTATCTTCCTAGTGTGAGCATGGCCCAATGAAGTAAAACCACAATCGCCTAATACATCCATGTTCTACACAAACAAAAAAACTTGCACGTTGAATCCACACAAAAGATACGTTTTTATCATGATGGTACACAATATTAGCCATGTATCAGAGTACCATTACTACATAACTCCGATTCGCGCCGGAGCCAGTCTTTTTCGTTAGCCACGTTACTCGCTCTGAAACGTCATGCCGCTGAGTAGAAATTTACTTTTCTACGTACAACTCTTTGGAAGAGCAGAGGAGGGGAAGGTCGGGGATTTATTTATTTACTTACTTTCTTACTCACTCACTAACTTACTTATTTGATTCTTTGTTTATTTGCTTATTTACTTATTTACTCACACACTCACACACTCACTCACTCATTCATTCATTTGTTTATTTATTTGTTTATTTATTTATTTACTTATTTATTTACTTATTTCTTTATTTACTAATTTATTTATTAATTCATTATTTGTTTGTTTGTTTATTTATATATTTATTTATACTAATGGAGTCCCCTCTTCGGCTATCGTAAACCCGAAAAACACGCCAGTATTATAACAATATATAATAAGTAGGGTTAGGATTTTGATGACTTTGTATCTAACTTTGTTGTCTAACTGATTAATGACTTGCATATAAATCTCCTTCAGAGTAGAAGTTACAAAAGGGTGGCTGGTTGGTTTTCTGTTCTAGAATTGACAACATTGAACCCACATAACCTAAGGTCGTTTCATCATTCTCCTATTCTTTTATCACACTTACTTCTGATGTTTTCCCGCGGTATTGTTAAGTAAAACGCTGGTGGGGCTTCAATATGAACTCCGTGAATTAAGATAGCCGTATATCGCTCAGTACTGGCCGAACCTAAACTTTGGCTGACACGAAATTGAATGGCGGATATCAGGATTAGAGGCTACGGTGCTGTATAGCTACATACGCTGTGAAATCACGCTCTACAACTGGTGATAGAAATATGTTTCCGCGTTGATGGTTTACGTTTGCATATACACATATTGTTTTTGTTATTGTTGTACAGTAAACATTCACGCGAGTATTTGGTTCATTAAAGCGCGTGTTTTTGCCCATTAAGGATGACGTGTCTCATTTCCAAGTTTGCCTTTTACCATGATCTATCATGGCTCCTGTGCCATAGAAATGTAATTGGCTACTTGCCTGCATTTTATTTATTATAAATATCATTTGCATCTACAAAATTTATTTGCACAACAGGAAAGAGAATAGTAGTGGTCAGCTATCAGCTGCCATTAAAGTTTAGTCTTCTGTAATCATTGCTTTGCTTATTAATTCAGTTGCTTATCCAAAATAACGCTTCAAAGTGAACAATAACTAGAATGCCTTACTACTCTTTAGAGTTGGCGTTAGCACAGGGACACTGGGAGTGAAATTTGAAAGTCCCACATTTCTTGATAGATTTTTTTGAAATTTGTACTGTGTTTGTATTTATATGAGAATAGGATGTACACCGTTTTTCATTAAAATTGGTTAATTCGTTTATGATATATTAATTATTTTATCAGTTTAATAGGCACATTTTCAAAATGTGATACGTAATTTTCAAAATTGGTTTATACTGGCAGAACTGGTACTCTAAAATATGGGTAACGATTATCTGAAGAGATATTTCAAATACGTTTGCTGATTATGCTGTGCATATTTATTTTAATGACAAAGAAAATTTAATCTCGAAAATTATTGATTTTCTCATACAAAAAAATGTTTCTGGAATTCATGTTAATGATAACGTCAATATTGGATCATATAATTGTTTAGCTGCTATTTATGAATACTTTTGGAAGTTTTCATTGAATTTGAAGCAAAACTCAGGAGCGACCTTCTGTTGCAACATGCAGAAATGCAGTTTTGAGAAACAGTTTTTTTTTATATAGGAACATGCTTTGTACGTTAAGGGAAGAGCGCTATTTGAAAGGGCCGTAATGGCCACATGGAGTGGGGATATGAAAAATGTTAGCTGACCCAGATGCACAGGACTTCCAGCAACATTTTAAGGTAAAAAACAGTTCTCGACTTTTTGACAATTTTCATCAAAATTTCGCCTCCAGTGTTCCTTGAAGACTAAACTAATGAAGAGTTTGGAAGTAGCACATTGGCGAGATTTTAGTCTTATTTTAAAATAAATAGGTTAGTTCTCATAATTACCCGCCCTATTTATCCCATAATTTCTTATATACATGTATTACCCGTTATCTGAAACCAATTTCTTCCATCTTAAACATGAGGTTGTATTTTTACAGATCCTACAGCCTCACCTCTCAACCTTGGTTTAGGATTTGCGGCTTAGTGTCCTCAATGTCACATATAACGCACGGTCTTATTAGTTATATGTTGGCAACTCTGCAGTTACGAATTCATAAACAGAGTATTTAAAAGGTCAAACCAATAAAGTGTATTATCTTGGAAGTGACTGGAAAGCACAAAAAAGAGAATTAGTTGATATAAAGTGTGTTTAAAAATATCTACAATATTCCTGCAGCAAACTTTGTCTTTATTTTATGATTTACCAGTTAAAGAATATCACATTACGTAATACTAACTTAAAAAGCCATTCGCAGAAAAATCAACGTGTTGGTGATCCAAAATCAAAAGAAGGAGCACCAAACAACACGATAGTGATCGCGTAGTGAAGAAATACCGTGAAATAAATATCCACGAATACAAATACGTGGTAAATCCAGAGCTTATAATAAAGCGTAAGAGTGAACACTTTAAGCTTATAGAAAGAAAACTTCTCTATGGCAATATCCCGAATAGTTTCGGACATTAGCTTCCAAAAGCATATTAAAAGAGTTAAATGAATTGTGAGTCTATGTTATAATTTAAGTACTGTTAATTTTGGTGGAAGTCACACTAATTGAAAAGACATTAGCACTCGCCATCTTTATCTGCTACCCGTTAAATACTCGTACGATCCTGAAACAAAGATGTCATCGCTCTCTTCCATAAAAATGCTACCACAAGCTCAAAAGCGTTTATACAAAATAAAATATTTGTTATTCATTAATAAGTAAAGTAAACCCCAGCGCAACATCCCATGAAGGGCCAAGGCTTACCGGCCAACCGCTGCGACCCCACCCCCGCTGCCCACTACAGGCGTCTTTGGTGGGGTGCAGTCCTGGAGGGTGGTGCGTGGTCAGCGTCCCGAGATTTCCCACCCAGTTATGCGACATTCTCGACTTGGGGCCGCTATTTCTCCATCAAGTAGCTCCTCAATTGGCCCACCGGGACCTAATGAGGCTAAGTGCACCCCGTATCAGACCTCCCAGTGGGGGAAAAATCCCAATGCTGATACCGGGGATCAAACCCGGTTCCTCCACGCCAGAGGCTACAAACTGCGCTAGGGAGGCATCTTTATTCATTAATATACACCACTAATTAAAAGATAAATGCAATTCTATACACTTAGCTCAAATTAAAGTATTGCAATGAATGTAATTTAACTTCAGTGCAGATAAAACCATAGCTCTATACTAACCAGTGTTTTACATTCACAGGTATAGCATATTGGAAAAGATGTTTGTCTACGATATCCACGAAAATACAGCTCAAAAGAAATCGACGTTCTGTGTGCTGGCGTTCTTTCTACTCTTCAGCTTCTTTGTATTTCTGAACAGTGATTTGGATGATTCTGAGAAAATGATTTGGCGCAATATAACGGGACGAGAAGGTTCCTCTGTATGGATTGACGTTAGAACTGGATTTTCTCCTTACCTCCCTGATTGTCTTTTTTCAGACTGGGGATGCGACTTTTGGGATGAAGAATTAGATTATTAAGCACCCAATGGCAAAAGAATTTATACCCTTTTATAATGATTCAAATAAGTTCTACAATAAACTAATATCTTCTACATAAACAAAATTCTCATTTTATTATGTTGTTGGGAAATGTGCGTTCACATATGGAAATTAAATGTTGAGATTCAACAAAGAATTGTCACGTCGTTTTCTTCTGTGGAAATGGACTTCTTAAGGTGAGCAAGACATTCAAAATTATAAAAAACTAACTCAAATACACTCACACACCCACTCACTCACTCACTCATTCACTCACTCACTCATTCACTCACTCATCCTCTCTTCATTCTGAATGACTTCCATAAACGGTAAAGCATAAAGGATAGATCAAATCTTACTACAGAAAGAATGTACACTGTGTTTCGTTTGAGACACACAATTTACATCCTTTTTTTACTTTCTCCACTGGTAAGTAGGGGAAGTATTGTATTCCACCCAAAAATTCGATGTCGAGATTACACCAGAAATATATGTTTTGAGACCCCCTGAATCCAAAAAAGAAAAAAAAATGTATTTTTAGAAAAAGGTCCGTGTGTGTGTCAGTCTGTGTGTCTGTCTGTGTGTCTGTTAGTCTGTGGGCAGCATAACTAAAAAACGAAAAGTCAGTTAAAAACCAAAGTTGGTACCTATTTAAGTTTAATGTTTAAGTTTAATGTCAAGGATTCGGCACGAAGATTTTGAAGAAAATAGCCCCACCCTAAAGTACCCTTTACATGGAACGTTTTGTCGAAAATTTTGATTTTCTTGAAAATGGCTCTAACGATTTTGATTAAAATGCCTTATGTTTGAGATATTTTTATGACAAATGAAGTGTATATTTTGAATTTTTTGGCTATAGCCTATGTACTCCTGTTTAGTCTGGATAAGTTTTGAATAACTCGTAAACCGTAAGAGATAGACAAACTCTTGCTCAACAAGAAATGTAGATCTTGCTACAATAAACAATTTATGTCTCAATAACTTTTTTTTGTGGAGTGAACCATTTCGGAGATATTCCTTGTTTTGTGTGTCAGTTTCGGAAAACTTGGAACTTTCGTGCACTGGAACATCGTTGTTCATTTGTTATATGTTAAGCGTGCAAAGAGAGCGGGATCTTCTAGGTTTAAAAGATTTGACTGTCGCACAAAGCGTACTATATTCTAATACTCCCTCTTGCACCTACAAGGAAATATGCAATAAGATAATTTGTACAAATGTTTATCTCAACTAACACGAAGAAGGTATAGGAATAAGAGTTTGTAAGAATGTTTATTACAAGAGTAGAGAAAGTCATCTGACTGCAACACATCAGATTTTTTTAGTTAGCCATTACTGAGATATTCCTTATTGGTTTGAATTTTGTAATACTTCTCTCGAAGTGAAAACACAGGTGTTTTCTTCTTTTTTTTTTTTGCGGATAGGGATCTCGGCCACAAAAGAGGTATATATTCAATTAATGGAAACTACATATAAGAATACTTTTTTCTTGTTTATTAAGAATAGGTTATTGAATGGATAGAGAAAATGTAGCCCATCAGATTTCTCCTCAATATTTCCCACTCTTTCTGTTCCTTCTCGCTTCAGCCTTGCAAAAAATAAATGGCAACATCCTTTTGATTTCAACCGAGTTGAATGTATGTAAAAATTCTGTGCATGTCATATCTCCCAGGTGTCCGGCGAGACAGTCTCACACGTTTTTCCATCACCTGTTCTGTGTCAACTGCCACCAGATACGTGCGCTTCATTTATTTTTGCAACGAATGGGTTATTCACTGGGGCACGTCACCCCTATCTGACACTGACTGACACAAATGTTTTCTGCTGATTCGCTTTATGATTACACGGCAATTGGAAAATATAAAACCTGGGTACTACAGCATCCTCTAATAGCTGTACAATGAAGCTAACTAGTGGACCTAGTTCCATTTTAGTTTCTACAGGGCGATTGAAACATCTTCCAAATCAACAGCTAGGAGCAAATGTAAAGTAAATATTAGGTGAAAACTATCTAAAATTTATCACGCATTTGTTAAGGGCAATGGCGTAAATTGGAAAATAAAATTTTTGTCTCATTATTTGGAGCCTTTCCTTTGCCGAAATCCACGCAAACATCAAACAGCTTATCTCACACAGAAATCTTGTTCATACTGATTACGGCATAAAATGAAAGCTGCCCTACACAGAATTAAGAGTATATGTAACTTGCAAAAGAAAAGAAGACATGTAGAACGTACAAAACAGTTGAAGCATTATACGAATACACGAGAATCCAATAACGTTATCTTTTATTAATCTTAAACACATCTAATCTTGTAATTCTCTGTAATCATGTTTTGTCTCTGGACTTGATGAAACTGGACAAAAATGAAGATTAACGTTCATACAACGGTCAATATCATCACGATAGACTCCCGTCGTATCCCTCTGGTTCAGAAGTAACATTTACCCCTTGCAAATTTTGTGATCGGTGGTCACTTCCATCCCGCGTCAAAGAACCCTCAAAATCTCCTAGTAAATAACAATTCTGTACCGCCGCGGTACATCAACTTGCTTACTAACTCAGAAATACATGCAGTCCGAAGTTCATTCATTTAAACTGACTGGAGGTATAGGCATAATAAATGTTAAGAGCCGTTGTAATATATGTAACATTTCAACAATAAAAGTACTTTGAAGCACTATGATTAACATATTTGTTACGAAAGCACAATATGGTATTTTAATCCAAATCGTTAGAGCCATCTTTGAAAAGATTATGATTTTTGAGAAAAAGAAATTCCATCTAAGCATAGTTGGATTAGATTTTTTTTTTTTTTTTGTTAATCCTCGTGTTGCATCCAAGAAAGACGCTGATCTCGAACAAGTTTGGAATTTAGCTGAGTATTCATTTTGGAGTTGTGCTTATCCTAGACAGACACTGTATAACGCCATCAGTTTAAACAGGCTCATCGCTCCTGGCACCTCACGGGACTCTCAGCGCTTGTCTGCCAACACTCCACTCACCCTGTAGCCCATAGTAGAACGCGGAAGGCGATTATTTGTGCGCATTTTAAAAGACATGGTATATCAAATCTCCAAACACTAGATAAACTGCAAGATAATGTGGGGGTAGAAATAGCCAACATCTCAGAAGAACAGTTACAATCTGAGAATAAAAAAAGGAAGAACATTTTCACCATTTTCTTTGAAAAAGATATGCAATGTAAACACAGATTTAAATAATCGATGATCGTAATAATGAATAATGTTACTAACTTAGTATTCTGCGTTCCAGTGTTCGCCGTGGAGTATGCAACGTTGCCGGACGGGTACCCTGTGCCGCGTCGTCATGATGACGCGAGAGGCGGCCCTTTTATACTGATGCCACATACATCTTTTTTTTTTCTTTTTTTTGTAATTAGGGAATATAAAGACGCACGTAGGTGGACAGAAATATTCAAATCTATGAATGTACAACTTTAAATGTCGAAAAATTGATCACAGAACGCGGAATTATTTCCTAATTCCAGTGATGTGTTGTATTTTTCAAACACATATATAATACACAAATGACAAGAATATGTTTGTGTTATTCAAAACTGGATTTCCCTTAAAAAGTTACGTTTCCTTATGATACAAGTATTCAAACGCTCTCTATGATACAACAAACGATGGAAATATGAATGTTTGCACCTTCAGAACTTCCCATTCGTGTCTGCTGTCACACAGTACACAGTCAAAATGGGGCAGAAAGGAAAAAAGATGCTCTAGAGGAGAGAAAATTAAGCTTACTATGCATGAACAGAATAAGACATGTAAACAAAATGGAGAAACTGTACACAGAAATCCAAACAATTTGGTATTTTATCAACGCTATGAAACGAGTAATACCATTGTCAATAGCTAAGAAAAGTGCTCCGCCAAAACTTACTTCTAGAGATAGTGAAGCAAAATCTCTGATTAACAGCAACAGAAATTAGATCACATCTGGAAGAACATACCAGAAAGTGGTTCATGAAGGAACAGTTTGTAGTGTTCTGAACAGTACTGGATGCAATTACATAACACCAAGAAGAAAACCGTATATAACTAAAGTAAACAAGAAAAAGCGTTTTGTATTTGCAAATCAGTATGTAACGAAGAACAAAGACTTCTGGGATCATGTGTTATAGTCAGATGAAAGCAAGTTCAATGATTATTGAGCTGATGGCCGATTAAATTAATATCCTAAACGTATAGAAGCTACGATCAAACATGCTGTAGCGGCGTAATCTATGGGATGTATAAGGTGTAATGGGGCTAGCTTTTATTGATGGCAGCATAAGCAAGTATGGTTATAACAGCATATTATAAAAACATCTGCAGAAAAGTGCACATAAGTCTTGGAAGTTATTTTTATTTCTAGAAAGAAAACGATCCTAAGCACACCTAAGAAGTTGCCATACACTCATAACATCATATCACAAGCAAAATAATATTGAAACATATTATTTTTCAGGAATTTAATAAACATTGATTCGAACCTAACTAGCAAGCACGTAAAGACGTTTGGCAGCACTTTTTCATAGGAATGGCATGATAATCATGTGTTTTGTTTATTTGAATACTTCTGTCCAACAGTTGGAAGAACATTTTTCAGTTTGCATTACTAATATCTATTTATATTTAACTAAAGTAAATTCATCTGACACTAAAATTGAGATAAAAGTACATTGAAAACGTAGAATAGGTTTGTTTATTTAAATTTACATGCTTTAATAGTAAAATTTCTTCTTTTAGTAGCGCAATGGTGAGATTAGAATACTTCAGCTCGTCTCTGTATATTTCCAGTGAAATATGGATACAGAATTTTTGGCTGAAATGAAATGCCCTCCGTATTTCTTATGTACGTGGCCGAGAGGGTATCAAATTCATCATTATTCCGATAAACTTATAAAGTTATTTCCGCTTGTCGTTATTGCTTAGGACAGATAAACTGTGAATAACGCAACGTCATTTTTAGTGTATGCTATAACTCATAGTCACTATATATGTACTTGTAATGGTTAAAAAATGTGACTGTACCTCATAAATATTTTTCCCGTTTTATTTTCTTAGGTTGTGATTTTAAATCTTAATTAGTTATGACTTAGCTAATATTACTTTATTTGGTGCTAAGAATAGACAAGTGAAACTCCAAAAGTTCAGAGTTATTTAAAACTAAATACCTCAAAAGTTCACTACTGTAAAGTGTAGTAATTAATTACATAGTGATTGTACTAAAGTAATAAATTAAATGATTAACCTCAAGTAATTAAAAGAATCTACTTTCTGTTACTTTAGTCTCAAAAGTATTTGGCTTTTGTGTAGTTTTAGCTTCTAAACGTTATTACTTTCAATTTTACATTGAAAATTTTCTAATTATGTTATTCTTCATTAATAAATCCATAGCACAACAGCCCAGGAAGGGCCCAGGCTGAGTGCACCCCGGGCCAGACCTTCCAGAGGGAGAAAAATCCCCATTCTGATACCGGGGATCAAACCTGGGTCCTCCACACCAGAGGATTGCTTCATTATACTTACATTATACATATGCAAGTGGCCTCTAGAAGGTTCTTCTTTTGCAGTGGGCCTGCCCTAGGGTATTAAAAGCAATGCGATATCTTAACTTCATTGAAAAATATGAAAACTTAAAATCATGATACTTTTTGTGTCACTCCTTGCTGCTGACGTGTACGACATCAATAATCTACTTATCGAAAACATCCTACAATGCTAATTAACTTTTTGATTTATTATTACTCGAATAGATGTGTTTTCTGTTGATGACTTTTCAGCAAAAATAAAGAACTCCTGTCGCGTTGCGGAAAATCCCAGGATCCTCCAATAAAGCAAAAAACACAGAAATGTCAGTAACATTATCGGTGTTGGATGTGTGTATACAATAGACAATTCTAGTTATGTCATCATTCTGAGTGAATCGCATTTCACATCCCTCTGAGATCTCTGCTTTATAATCCATTTCAAACATACTGATTAACCTGACAAGAGCAGTGAAAATAAAACAAATTATCTTCCATGTTTATAGCAGCCGTAGTATCCAATGTATGTTTTAGCTCTTTCATTATGTTGAGGCTTGCGGTTTTAAAAATATTCAACGGTTACGTAGAATTCAGTTCTACTAAACCTTTTAGAATATTTAAAGAATAGTGCAAGGATAAGAAACTTTTAAATGGAAATAAACGAATGTCGTAAGATGAATAAGCTGAGACTGCTCAAACTCAGGGGGTATCCACAGCATTGGTATCACTGATTTGAATCCTATTTATCAGCTAATTTGATTGATGTTATCTTCGCGGTTGTTGCTGTTGTCAGGAAAATACTAGATTGCATATTCAGTGACAAAGCTGAAGTCACCCTTGGAAATTTCATTATAGAAACAAAATATGTGTTCAATGAAGTTCACTATAAGATAAGACCAAGTACCATCATGATACCGAGCAGAATGTCTCAGGCGAAAACGGAGGTCGCGAGTTCAGTCCTCATGGCTGTCATTCCTGACCCATGGGTTTTCTTCACATCCTTCCCCGGGTCAGGGAAGGATTTCCATACTCTCCGAATATTCTATCCCTACATTTCATTACATTAATAATTTAATTTCACCTTCATCGTTAGACTTATTTCAGCATAGGAAGCGTCGGCGAGCATCGAGACAGCAGCAGGGCAGGGGGAAAGAATGTGCTCTGAAATCTCGTCACCCAGCTTGGAAGGCGGGCCTATAGTTTCCGGACTCCCCATCTTAATATGCTTATGATTCACTGTTTCTAATACAAGCTAAAGTATGTTTTTCAGATTAAAAGAGATTGAAGTAATTACTTAGGAGTGTTGTGGTGCAGGTACAGCCTGGAATCCACCCCTATCCTTTTTAGTACGTTTTTTTATACAGTAATACAATCACGTAACTACGAGTACAACGAACATTGCCATCTTGCTCCTACAGAGCATGTGCAATGGCGACTTTTTAGAAGTGCTGTGATGTTGTGCATTGTAGGTACAACCCAGAACCTACCCACTTACCAACCCATTTTAATACGTTTTCTTATAAAACACATAATATAATCACATAATTACAACCAACATGCCCATCTTCTCGCTAGAGAAAATGCGCAATGGCAACTTCTAACCCACAGGAGAAGCGAACTACGCGGTATTAGCGAAGTTTTAATTTTTTTTTTCCACAGCAGCATGTTAGTTTATTCAACAATTATATATATATATATATATTTGGGTATATAACATTTGAGCAAGACATCTATCTTTGACTAGCTGATAATTAACGGATGGCACATATAAACGGTTGTGTAAATATAGAGTAAATACGGACAAACAAATGACAAACGAATTGGTGAAATGGACACACCATTTGTTGAAGATGTTGAATGTGAGTCCATGCAGCATCACAGCTGTGCAAGTCTAATAATATTCAGATCAGGGTTGCCAATGTTTATTGTATCCACTTACAAGATTAATGACAACTTTAATATTAATTTATGTTTCTCACACTATTCATCTAAAAGTTCATATTCCTCAACTGTTACAGCAATATACAAATTTGTTGTTGAGATAAACTTTAACATCTTCTCGGTGACTTGCAGATTTTCGGACCCACCACATTCTTTGATAAGCTGAGACGACAGAATAAGGCCATTTACCGTCTCTAGCGCCAATCTGTTTCTAATTTTGGTTTTTATTAAATCTAGTTTGGAAAAAACTATTTCACAAGAAGTGTTTCTGTGGGACAATGAAATCACTGATAATGCAACCTCTGCCGGTTGAAATTAGTATTTCCACCATGGTGACATGTGTTTAACAGCACTCCAAAAACTGTCAGGTTCAGGCATGTTATTTATTTCACACGAAATATCACTTATTCCGAGTTTTCTCCATTGATCATCAATTTTCTGAACAGTGTCTTCTTCGTTAAGATTTCAAGATCTGGGCACACTGGCAACAAGAGGATAAAGGGTGAAAGGACTAGTAGGATATGAAATGGTTGCCTTAGAGGGGTGGGGCAGGCTATAAGGGCAAAAGTGGTGTCGTTATTTGTAATAAATTTCATTTCGCTGGTGTGACAAACTAGTGAAAATAATATTTCGTCGGTGTCGAAATTATCGTACACCCTCATAATTATCGTACGGGTTGACAACCGTGATTCAGATACACCCGACGTAAAGTTCTGGCGGCAACTTCATGACTGATGTCTTTCAGTTCCAGAATTGTATATGAATTTATTTCACAGGCCTTGCCCTTCAAGTATCTTTAGAGGAAAAAAACAACATGCTGTTAAACCCGAGGAAGATGATTGTTGCGCTAATTTACGTGTAGATATCTTTGGGGTTTGAGGAATTGTTAGACGCATATCCTCTGGTAGAGAAACTGAGAAATTCTTTCTCATTTCACCAAATCCCATGGTGCGCCATTTTAACTAATTTTGTATTGCTCTCTTTGCCGGTAGTCCTCTACCCAGAAACTTGCCCCTAAAATATCGGTAGTTTCCTCAGTCTAACCTATTTTGACATACATTCCTACAAGTTGAATTCTTTCTATATCTAGAAATTCATTTTCCAGAATGAAAACTGCTACGTATATATGAACTGATGAAATAAACAAACTATAACACAATAATGCAACTATCGATGATTCAAATGGAAGAAAATTGTCCATTGTATTACAGTTCAATTCAATTTCAACGATACATGTTAACCCAAATTTATGTTAAGATACATATAATATAATGGTTCAATTCAGAGAAAAAATAAAGAATCTTTATTTCCGTCGTTTTGTCTATTTCATCGAGTTTTGATGCTGTAAAGTGAAACTTATAGATACTTTAGGAGCTAGGCAGGGTAAACTTCATTCTTTGAAAACTCCCGACAGAGTTACGGACGAAATGTTACATGTTTATTCATTGACGGGACCACGGCCCAAAGGCCCGGAAAGAACATTTTATTGACACACTAGGCAGTGGTGTGGATCTACTTTAATATGAATAAAATAGTTTATTATTTCTAAAGGAAGATACTTGGATATACATTTTAATCAAAAGATAGTTTAATAAATACACTTAATTGGTAACATTGAATCAGGGACATACACTTGGCTCCAAATGCTTCCCGAGCCATATGTTCTTAGCCGCGTCGTTAAGGCAGGCTTATCGGCAAATTATACCAGGTGTATTGGATTTTTCTCCGCATTTTCAGACTCTAACTTAAATATAATTTTCGTAACTGAAGAAACTGAAAGTTTCATATTTTGCCTAAACATTGTGTGGTGCGTGTCAGTGGACATAAAATACACCCAAATAGGGAAGTAAACGTCTTCTTCTGTCCACTTTTACGGTAAACAGACATTGTTATGCTGATCACATGTTTCTTATTTTTGTTTAATTGCAGAATAGCTTAAGAACGATTTGTATATGCTTCTGTATGTATTTCAAAATCTAATTAAATATAATTTTCGGAACTGAATGTGCCAGCGTAGAATATTATCATCATCGTATTCATCATCATGATATAATAATAATAATAATAATAATAATAATAATAATAATAATAATAATAATAATAATAATAATAATAATAATAATAATAATAATAATAATAATAATAATAATAATAATAATAATAATAATAATAATAATAATAATAATAATAATAATAATAATAATAATAATAATAATAATAATAATAATAATAATAATAATAATAATAATAATAATAATAATAATAATAATAATAATAATAATAATAATAATAATAATAATAATAATAATAATAATAATAATAATAATAATAATAATAATAATAATAATAATAATAATAATAATAATAATAATAATAATAATAATAATAATAATAATAATAATAATAATAATAATAATAATAATAATAATAATAATAATAATAATAATAATAATAATAATAATAATAATAATAATAATAATAATAATAATAATAATAATAATAATAATAATAATAATAATAATAATAATAATAATAATAATAATAATAATAATAATAATAATAATAATAATAATAATAATAATAATAATAATAATAATAATAACAATAACAATAACAATAATAATCATAATCATAATAATAATAATAATAATAATTGTAATAGTAATAATAATAATAGTAATAATAATAATAATAATAATAATTATTATTATTATTATTATTATTATTATTATTATTATTATTATTATTATTATTATTATTATTATTATTATTATTATTATTATTATTATTATTATTATTATTATTATTATTATTATTATTATTATTATTATTATTGTTATTATTAATCTTGTTATAATAATCTCTTATTATAATAATATAATTATAATATATTTATTAATATAATAATTATTATTATAATAATCATAATCATAATAATAATAATTGTAATAGTAATAATAATAGTAATAATAATAATAATAATAATAATAATAATAATAATAATAATAATAATAATAATAATAATAATAATAATAATAATAATAATAATAATAATAATAATTATTATTATTATTATTATTATTATTATTATTATTATTATTATTATTATTATTATTATTATTATTATTATTATTATTATTATTATTATTATTATTATTATTATAATAATTATTATTATTATTATTATTATTATTATTATTATTATTATTATTATTATTATTATTATTATTATTATTATTATTATTATTATTATTATTATTAGTATTATTATTATTATTATTATTATTATTATTATTATTATTATTATTATTATTATTATTATTATTATTATTATTATTATTATTATTATTATTATTATTATTATTATTATTATTATTATATATTACTAATTCTTTGTCTCCTGCTCCTTCCATCGGAAAATATTTGTACAAAAGTTAGTATAGATCATATAAAATGTTTCATGAGTAGTTATTGTCTCACGAACCATGAGTTTATAGGGGAGAAATTTAAACACCAACATATTCATAAAAACAAAGATTTATTTCTCTACAAATAAATAATATGAACTTCAATGGAAACCTCAAATTTACTTTCACTTTAATAAGTTATCAGAAAATATTGCTAATATAATTATTTCTTACGTCAAGGTATTTTCTTTTTAATATCAAAATGTTTAATTAGCTAGAACTATAAGCTTTCTCACACCATTTCATTACGTGATATGTGCATTCAAATCATTTGCTCTACTTAGTTTTACATAAAATATTCTTGAAAGCAAATTTATCCTTCTACCTCATGTCAATTGGAAGAATTAACGTAGAAATGGAATTACTATCCATTTTTTGCATGGGTACATTGGGAATAGGAGAATAGGGACTAAGCGATAGCCAAATCTTTTTAGAGCTGTGCGCTATGTGATGAGTTTCATATTCCCTGTTCTTGGAATGCTCAGAACATAACAAAGCAATTCAAAGCTTCTTGTTGGAGAAAACTGTAACTATTTGAAAATTTAACCATATATAAAGCAAAATCTCCAAGATGTTTACGTGTAAAAAAACGTATTAGTCATAAAGTGTGTGCTTCAATGCATCTACATTTTTGTTTGCAGTAAGGTTTTCTCCAGGTCTAGTGGTTCACCAGATAAGTAAACGTCATCCATAATCGAGAGTACTGCACGGCATATTCCAGAAAATTCAAGATAGGCATACATTTTATTTGTCATAATCATAAACACATCCTAAATATATCATTGTGATGAAAATCGTTTGACTCACTTTTTGGAAAAATGTAAGTTTTTTAACATTTTTCCATGTAAAGGGTGGTTAATGGTGGGAGGATATTCTGGAGAATACTCGTGTCGTATCCTTGGAAGATGGTCAATTTAAATACCAAGTTTGGTATTTAACTGAGCTTTAAGTTATGCTGTTCAAAGGCACACATATTTACACAGGCCCTTTTCTAACCGAGCGAAATGGCTGTGGCCCGCATTCCAAAGGTTGCGACTTTACTACCCGCGGCGGACCTTCCTGACCTTGGGTGTTTTGGGGGGCTATTCCCCGGTCACTAAGGCGATTTCTGGGAAGGATACTTGCTTTACATCCTTTCATTTCATTCATGTTCTCTCTATCTGGACTTTCCAAGTTGTGGTGACCTGGAACTCCGTCGGGCTGAAGAACTTACCTGCCCTGTTGGGGACCCACCGTAGTTGTAGTTTCTCATGGGATGCGTTCTGGCCGCCTGTACAGTACCTTCATCTCATCCTTCCTCTTGGAGTCTGACGAACAATGAGCCATCGCCTGACGAGCCGGAGTCCCTCTCGTAACAGACAGATCGAAATTTTCTAGAAATGCTTTTTGGAGTTCCGAGTGCCTTAAATTATTTTTCCGATGAAATCTCGACATCGATATTTCGGGTGCAATGCGGTACTTTCCTACTTAAAGTAAGCAGCTGAGAAAGTAATATTTAACCGTGTTATATGAGAAACTATGATAGAGCTATGAGTCGTTGTACGGTCATTTTATTGTTTACTCACATCATACAGGTGAGAGCTTTCAGTCCCAGTGTCACTTAAGTCCTCATTCGATCAGGACAAGCCAGTTAGTTCACAGATACAGAAGGTGAAAGAGTTGCACCAACAACCTGTACTCTATAGTTACTCTTAATCAACCACCGTCGTTTCTCCTGGGACGGAAATTGTTCGGCAAATGTTTTCGCACTAGCACTTGCATAAATCAGTGTGTTGCGACAGTGCCAACAGGGTCAACAAGTAAGGGCACAGGTTTGCTACCTACTCTCTAAGGAAATAAATGGCGGCGCTGAGCAAAAGCTACCTTATGAACACCTGTGTATAGCTCCTGCATGTTATTTGTTTAATAATTCATGTGTGATTACTAAGGCTAGGATTCTTATGCAACATCAACATGTAGAATATGTACATATTTATGTAATAATATGAGGTGAAATATGTAATATTACACACAAAGTTTCAAAATACGTGATATTAGTTTAATCTAATTTTTATATAAATGATGTATTAAACGTTAAATTACTTTAGAATTCCTATTTTATTAATTATAGTTTTGCAAAAATAAATTAAGCATCTGCATATTATAGTTAACTTCCACATTTATGAAGATTCGCAATTATTTAAATGTTCATATTCACTGTTAGACCAGAAACAAAGGAAGCAAAGTATTTAGTAGTTACATTTGATACCAAACTTACATGGACCAAACAAATAGAAAATGTAATACAAAGAGCAGAGAGGCGCCTTCATTCCACATGAATGAAGTGGGGATGTTCCAGAGCAACTCTTAACGCAAAACACAACATACAATGTATATATAAAGCCATTATTTACTTACTGCAGTGAAGTTCTTGTAACAGCAAACACAAAAAAGATTCAAATCTTTCAAAACCAAAGTCTGAGATTAATTACAGGTGCTATCAAAACCACACCAATAGCAGCTATGGAAATACTAACCAACCAATGCCCTTTGAATATGAAATAGAAAAAGTGGCTCTTATTCAACACGAAAAGTTGATCAGACTACCATTCAATACATGGCACAAGAGAAATTTTACACATACACTAAAGACTCAGGAGAGCTTTCTTTCCAAAATTCAAGGCATCAAGAAGAATGTAGACCTTCCTAATTCAAAGGAAAACTTCATATCTAAAGTCAATCTGACACATACATTAGACATCACATATTATTTACACCTGACAGAAGTTAAGAAAAGTGATACTCCAACTAGTGTTTTAAAATTATTGGCATTAGAGACAATCCATACTAGATTTCCAGAACATGAATGGCTCCATATTTATACTGATGGATCATTGATATCAAACCAAGATGGAGCAGGTGCTGGAGTCAAATTTCACCTCTTTTCCTATTACAAATCTTTAAGTTATGGAACTACTAATTTTGATGGAGAAATTGGAGCAATTCGGATGGCCCTACAAATTCTTTTGTACAGGATTTCATATTTTCAGCAAGCAGTTATTCTCTCAGATTCCAGGGCAGCAATTATAGCAATTACTTCCAAGTTGTCACCAAAAGACCAAACAATTATAGAATGTTGGAAAATCCTTACCCATCTAACCGCACTTCAAAAACACCTAGTCTTCCAATGGATACCAGCTCACTGTGGACTGAGTGGTAATTAGAAAACCGATTTTCTTGCAAAAAAGGGTACCAGCGGTGTACAAAAATCTATAGTTAATCTACCATTTTATGCAGCTAAAAGATTAGTCAACTCTGAATTCAAAAAAATTATTGCAAAGTATTACTATGAAAAATCAAAGAATAAAAGATGGGAACCACCAAACATTTAAACAGTAATTCCTGAGTATCCTCGAAAAACAGCAGTTGCAACCTTCAGGTTGATTACAGGACATGATTGTCTGGCAAAACATTTAAACAGAATTGGGATATATTCTTCACCACTCTGTCCTCTATGTGGTCTGCAAGAGGAAATGGATCGAGACCACCTTCAAATATGCCCGGCCACTTCTAGTGCCCCATACATCAGTGAAAAATATTGGAGAGCAAGAGGATTAATGGCTTCATTGTCAGAAATCCAGCATTAGCTAACAACAACATATTCACTGTTAGGTACATGCCTCCCACAGTGGTGGACGAAGCGGCGTCAGGGCGGGTTTTCTTCGGGTGCTCCGTTTTCCCCCGCCATCTCATTCCACCGGTGCTCCATCTTCATTCCATGTATCATCAGTGTCACCGCCTGCGGTGCCGTAGTAGTAAAAGCGGGCGTTAAACACTACACAACAACCTCCCACAGTACTTTTTAAAAATGCCTGATATTTAGGTACCTACCTACTGCAAATGTTTATGTCGACAGAAATGAATATAGAGGAATAAATGTTTGCAGGAATAGTTAGCACAAGAGTAGAAAAAGTTATGCCAGTGTAACACATAAGATTTTTAAAAATGTGTAGTGGTTTATTCCTAGTATGGAGGGCAGTACGCTCATGTTGGTCAAGTTGTGATTTCATTGAACATGTAATCTTATTACAAGCCTGGCAGAGAATTACAGCACCATCAGCAGTGAATGAATCATCTATTGTGACCCACTTTAACTTTGACGATTATTTTTGCATTACAGAAGGCATCGCAGGTGGAATTTAATTAAACACTACACGTAAGCACTCAGGAATAACTTGTTTCGTTAACCTTACACCCTATTAACACAAACTGAGGAAACTGAGCATGTTTTCAATTGTCAAGGAGTAGACAGGCGGACAAGAATTGAAACGGCAATATACTGTCACGCGGGAATTTTTATTGCTATCTCCTAGAACTCCTATTCTCCGTAACCCGAACGCAGAAAGTTGGGTCAATAGGTGAACAAAAAATTATTAATGTAATTTTTGTATGTGCAAAGGTGGTTCGATAGTTGATAGTTGGAAGTTTACTGACTTGATTTGCGAAAACATACTTTTTTATAGTAAGAGGAAGAATATGTTATTTTACTTACAAGGTAAAAAATATTAAAAGAAAATATCACTATGCTCAAATATGTAAGATATGTAACAATAACATTTTCTATGTGATAGCTAAGGATTTAGTTCATGGACAGCCATCATTTTTGGTTATGCATAAGTAAAGGGAAAAAATATGCATTTATATACAAATGCTAGCTCTAGTGATTACACACAAGTTTAGCCGTTTAATTCTCGCGCTTTTATTTCACAGTTCTTGAGTATCTATTAGCAATGAAGACAACATATTTGTAGCAATGTAGTTAAACATTCAAGATAGTTCACTAGTAGCTCGCTTGGTAGGGCGTGCACCTACCTTCTGTGCGAAAAGTGCGATTTCGCTTCCCGGCTGAGGTGGGGATGTTTCTGCAGCCAAGATTGTTCTTTGTCTTCCCCAGGGTCAGGAAGTATGACTGTATATGTGATTTAATATAAAAAATCGAATTAAACAACCAGCAAAATGGTACGTTAACCACAGCAATATATTCCAAAAGTAAAGGGCCGCCGTATACCACTTAAAGGAAGTTAGAAAAAAATATGTTTGGTGGATTCCACTAATATAATATTCTCTGCTTACTCTCGTACAGCCATAGAAAAAAATATTGAGCGCATTAAAAGAGCAGAATATTTCTAAGTTCTCGTCGTGTTGCAGTGCGGTTTACACAAGTCGATATTTCCAACATGCAGCTGACTTTAGTAATAGTCTCAGTTCCATATGTTATCCTCTGTTGGACACACAATAATTAAGCTATGTCCAACAGACGATAACGTAACATGGAACAGACTATCAATAGACTTAGCTGCATATTGGAACTATCGACTGGTGTAAACCGCGTTGTAACACGACGTGGGACTCGGAAATATTCTGCTCTCCCAATGCACTTAGTCATTTTTTCCATGGCTGTACAAACTATATTTAGAAATAATTTGTATTTTTATCTGATTTATTCTAATTGAGATAAACATTTTCTCAAATGGCTTTGTTACACATTTTCTTGTAGATGCAATCAGGTAGTTATGGGGTGGGTTTGAAATTCCGTTGCCATTGCATGACCAGGAGAGACAGAGCAAAAGAAAGGGAAAAGCTTCCTAGTTGAGAAAAGTATCTGAAGATATTTAGAAATGGGCCCGTGTATATGTGTGTGCACGCGTGTGCGTGTGTATGTGTGTGTCAGTTTTGGACAGCATAAATCAAAAACGAAAATTCAGTCCCTAACAAGGAATATCTCAGAAATGTCTAACTCAAAAGTATTTGATACCAGTGCATCTTCTTCAAGTGATGTTGACCACTCTGACATACCACAATTAATAAATGAAATAGTTGTTTCTGAATCGCAGTGTATGGATGATTCTCTGTTACTGACGAAAAGGGCTATGGTCAGAAAAAGAAATAAGAGTGTATCATCAACAAGGGAAAGAAAAAATCAAAGTATGATGTCTATGTCAATAATCGTGCCATAAAACTGATTGGGGCAAAGAAGTATGAATACGAAAGTGCTCTAGAAGCATATCAGAAGAAAGGCGTAAACTACTAAATACTGAGTTCTGGGAATTGATAAGTAGAAAGTAAAGAAGTTCCTCCATTCTTCATCGCATCTCAACAGTCCTTCCAAAGCAAACATGAATGGTTCAGAGGAAACAAGTATCTTACGTAGTCACTTAAAGAAGAAAATGGAACATCACATGTGGTATGTAAAACATTCTTTTTGACAACTACTGGTTTGAAGAATAATAATGATAAAGTGGTTCGTGGTACACTAATGAATGTCAATTATACTGTATTCTCCTAGAAGATAAACTATGTGAGAAGGTGCCACGCAATAAAATTAATGATGAAATTATTCGTCAGCACCTAAATTCCTACAAACCAACCATAGCGCATTACCGCAGAAAAATGCACAGATCCGCACTTGATGTAAACACAAGCCGTCAACAACTAACCCGTGATACGCCGAAACCAAAGCACACCATGAAATGTAGTACCCTAAATATCGGCGATTATCTGTGAGTTTTCAAGATGTATGATAACCCTCGTAATGTAACGTGATACCAGCAATATTCTAAAACTTTTGAATAAATATCGTTCTGTTGCAACGTAAACACGAGGCATGAATCCACCTGGCGTGTTTTGTTTTGTATTAGTCGCAGGTTATCGCGGAGGGATACAAGGGATGGATCTAAGGCTGGATGGAGTATAATTGCCTTTAACTTCCCGGTGGCACTTAACACTAACTGCATGCACCAAAACTTGTCACTCTTAAATGCTAACTTTAAATTAAAATTAAATTAAATTATTTTGTTCTTTAACGACGCTGTCAATTGACAGAAACACATCAGCGTCGCCGGTGTGCCGGAATTTTGTCCCGCAGGAGTTCTTTAACATGCCAGTAAATCTACTAACATGGAGCTGTCGTTTTTAAGCACACTTAAAAACCATAGGTCTGGGCCGGATTTGAACCCGCGACCTTGGGATCAGTAGGCCAGCGTCTAACCAACTGAGCCACCCAGACCGACTGCTAACTTTAAATGCTCATATGATAAGCACGGGGGAAATGAATATATTCTTTGCTAATCTGGGTCAGGAAGAGTGGGAAAACTGTGAAGAATTTAATGTGCATAATACTGATCATAAACAAGAAACACTTGGTGCTAATGGTGATACTTGCAAGATGTGGGATACACACATAAACAAAGCATCCAAATCTCGAGACAAAATAGAGACAAGAAGCTGAAAAAATGAAGAAACTGAAGAAGTATACTGTGCAGATCCTCCAAAAGTGATGTTACCTAGGTTGGAAATGTTTAAGGCTGCTATAGTTGCTAACCGATTAACTCTGTGTAATGAGAGTTTTGCTCTAGTGGTAAAAAAGAAAAAACACATTGCAAGCCAAAAAGTATATAACAAGTACTTTCTATCACTTTGTGTAAATCAAGAGAGATTGCTAAAAAATAACTGTCTGTCTAGACAACTGCACAGCCGAAAATAAAAGCTGGGGTTTTTCTCATTTCAAGGTAAATTCAAGCAAAATTAGTGCTAATGAAATTATAGTAAGATACTTTGGACCTGGGCAAATATTTATGGTTGCTGAATCATTTCACCATAAGATGGAAATATTAATGAAAAGGTGTGGAAATAAGCTGTACGGTTTTGGAGATTTTGTAGATGATATAAAAACAGAGCACATCACATGGAAGTTTTAGCAATGGAACTTCAGTATATTCTCATTATAATTATTCTTCAAAATAAAAATTAAAACAGATTCAGCAAAGGCCTTACGTGCATGATATGGTTGAAATAATCGTTTCCAGAGGAAGTGGCGCCGTGGTTGAGTGGTTAGACCGCTCGCCTACCACCTAGGCGGCCCGGGTTTAATCCCAGGGACCTGCATGTGGTATTCGTGGTGGACGAAGTGGCGTCTGGGCGGGTTTTCACCGAGTTCTCCGGTTTCCCCCGCCATCTCATTCCACCGGTGCTCAATCTTCATTCCATTCCAGCGGCTGGGCGATAGGCCTTGGCCCGGATAGGGCTGTTGCGCCATGTGGAGGGATGTTATATGTAATGGGGAAGTGTATTCTAACTTTTAACTCTCAACTTTAATCCTGCTACCGACATGTTTTAAGCTAAACTCCACTAATTCTAAAGCTTGCTCAATTTTCCTATATCTAGTAAGCTCTCCCCTCTCCTGTAGTATTTTTGCTCATCCTGAATTTAACGCTTTATAAAATATTTCAAACTATTCTCCCTCCACCTGTAAACTTGTACAAATCAATAGGGCCTCGTATATTCTTTCTTCCTATTAGTATTTACTTCTAATTTTAATCTAAGAAGGAGAGAGAAGCTAGATGACATTGTATTCATCACCTTAAAATCTAAAATCCACTTTTCAATCTCTGGTGAACATATTAAGTAGTCTACCACACTTAGACCATTCTAATTTGCAAATGTATAATCCCCTTCTAAATCTGACCCTTTACATATTGACGCAAATGTTCCTCTCCATCGAAGACGTCGCCTTTAAGACCTATAAGATCTCGTGTTTGGTGTCCGGATTAGCTCTAGCAAGAGGTCCTAATCTGCAGGGTATGCGTGGGTTATGGTAGGAGTGTAACCAAATGAAGAATTAACCAACATTTAACTTTATTGGCAAATTTCCAGATTTGTAGAGAACTGCCGACGATATTTAAATATAATGTAACTTTGTAACTTCAACTACAACGTTATAACACTTTAACTTTGTCACCCTTTAGCAACCGCCGAATTATGTATACGCGCTAGCTTACGTACAACTCCCAAGTTGAACGCGCGTTCTCTAGGCTCGATTCAAGACGAGAGTCTTGCGTTGCATTTGTTTTTGCGTGAGCAACACGAAGGAAGCGATTTCCATTGGCTAACTTTAGAGCACGTCATAATAAGATACAAATCAGCCTGCGGAATCACTATGGCTTCGTACAAACAACAATTGTAACCTTATCACTCATTTAAATCTGCCTAGACTTCCATTCTTGAGACTTCAACATATTCAGCTTTATTACGTCTTCCCCTTAACTATTGACTAGAATCTTCTTTTGTTTCTTTCTATTATGAAATATATATTGACATAATTTCGGTTTCAATCCATTGGAAATCATGAGGTCATTTTGCTCACAAAAATCCACCTCTTCTTCCTCTTCTTCCTGATCTCATCTAAGCATTATTATCTATTTCATATTCCTTATCATACTCCTCAATTATGTTGCTGAGCATAACCTGTTGTTCTCCTATCCTAGCACTGAAATCCCCCAAAATTGTTATCCCCACTTCATCGTATTTAGTCCTAAGCTCCTCAATATCCCTACTGATTTTCCATGTCATGGCATAGTATTCTGATGTAGTAGGTGGATTATAGCTAACAGTAATATAATAATAATCACTTTTGCTAAAATCCACACGGGAAAAGCCATAGCACTCATTTCTTCCACAATTCTTTTTCTTCCTTTACCTCCACACCCAGGTACTTCTGTACTCAACTCAGTTTTCAACCATGTTTCCACTTCCATTATCACATCACCACTTTTTATTACTTGCTGTATTTCGCCACTTGCACACTTCCTCGTAGGCCTCCAACGTCCCAATAACTTGAATCTCTATCCGAGCTTTTTCTCCTAAAGTTAAACTGAATTAAGTTCGCCTGCCTTCTTGTACACACACGATCTATCACTTCCACAGTACTACCTGATGGTGTTGAAACCACGCTTAAGTCATCTCGTCTCCACCAATCCACATCAGCTGTTGCACCCAAGGTTTCCCTCCTGAATCTTCAATCAGCTTAGCTGACGGCTGCAGCCTTTTTCGGTGACATCACTGTTGACGTATTTTCCTCCACATCTCTCCGCTGGGTGGCGCCGCGGCCGAGCGGTTGGAGCGTTCGCCTACCACTTAGGCGTCCCGGGTTTGATCCCAGGAACTCGCATGTGGCATTCATGGTGGACGAAGCGGCGTCAAAGCGGGTTTTCTTCGGTTTTCCCTGCCACTCATTCCACCAATTGCTCCATTATCACTTTTCCGATCATCGATTTCGCCTGCATTTCATATCATGTTCTTCCTCACTATTATATCTGGTGCTTGGCAGACCAGATTATCACTCTGTCCGGTCCATAGATTCCTGTACTCTCCGACTCTAGATACAGGCTTGTAAGTCCTAAGGGGTGTAAGCCCTACATCATCAGGTATAGAAAAAAGGAAAACGAAGAATCTCTGCGCTGGTTTGAAGGTAGCACTTCCTTCATCACTGTTGACGTAAGAGCTGATTCTCTTTGCTGCTGAATAAGCTGTTCAGCCACACGTGGTAGCTGGAATTCTTCCGATGCACTGTAATGCTAACGAAGTTCCTGTTTCCTGCTTCGATGCATAAGCCGGCCCCTTTTACGAATGCCGGTTTTCCTTCTTCCCTTGCTTTCTTCATTTCCCTTACTGCAATTGATTTCAGCTCCCTTTGTTCTTACCCAGATCTTGTTCAATAAATATGTCTGTACACTTTAACTGCTTGCTCTTTGTCAACACTTCCCATTTAAATTTAATCGTGGTTGTTTTTACAATTATGGTCCTCGGTCTCTGCCCTCTTCCAATTCTAAAGTAGTCCACAATCTCCTACCCTAGAATATTCAGCTTTAATTTATGTTGGAGAAGATCCTCCACTTCCTGCCAAATTCCTTGATCTCTTCTCTCCTTTGCTCCGGAAATAATTAGGTTTAGCTTTCCATTTCTTTCCTCGCAGTTTTCCAGTCGAACTAGCCTCTTTTTGCAGTCCTTTACCTCTTCCTTTACTACTGTTAAAATTGTTCTATCAATGGTTTAATCTGTTCGAACTTGACATCTTATATATTCCCTTTTCCATTTCCTTGATTTCTATTATGTCTTTAATAATGCTTTCTAACAATTTGTTTATCCGCTCCATGTTCAACCGTCACGAGCATGTGTTCCAACAAGTCCGTCTTCCTGCACGACTTGCAAGCAACTCCTCACAATATGAAGTATAGAATGACTTCGACTCAAATTCTTAGCTTGAAAAATAATGAGAAGTAAAAAGTTGCCATCATACGAAAAACTAAAACTGCTGAGAAGAATCAAACTGTAATTAGAAACTTGGACAGTTTAGTGAAGTCTCATACACAAATGAAGTTGGCCTTCCACTTTCATTTCAGTAGTTTAATTTTCACTGACATTATTAAATGAGACATATGTAAGCTTTGCTTAATAGGTTACTTGGCAAAACAGAGAAATCTCATTTTATGCCTTGAAATAATAAACAGATCTGATGTGTTGCACTCACATGACTTTCTCTGCTCTTGTACTAACCATTCTTTCAAACTCGTATTACTATATCTTCTCTGTGTTAGTTGAGATAAATACTTGTACAAATTATCTTATTGCTTATTTTCTTGTAGGTGTAAGAGGAATATTAGAATAGAGTAGGCTTTGTGCAATAGTCAAAAGCTTTGAGATTCCGTTCTCTTTGCACATTTAACATATAAAAAAATGACCAACGATGTTCCATTTCACGAAAGTTTTAAGTTTTACGAAACTGACATCTCTTACGGTTTACGAGTTATTCAAATGTCATACAGAGTAAACAGGACTACGCAGGCTATAGCCAGAAAATTCAAAATATGCATTTAATTTGCCATACAAATATCTCAAACATATGGCATTTTAATCAAAATCATTCGAGCCATTTTCAAGAAAATCTAAAGTTTCGAAAAATTTTCCATGTAAAGGGTAGTTTAGGGTGGGACTATTTTCTTCAATATCTTCGCGTCGCATCCCTGAAAGACACTAAACTTAAATACCAACTTCCGTTTTTAAACGACTTTTCGTTTTTGAGTTATGCTGTCTACAGACAGATTAAAAAAAAGACCTTTTTCTAAAAATGCCTTTTTGGATTCGGGGGTCTCAAAACATATTTCTGGTGAAATCTCGATATCGAATTTTTGGGTGGAATACAATACTAGCTTTAGTTACCAGTAGAAAAAGTAATTGTTAAACTAACCTTTTAGCAGACGCGCTTTAGTAATTTCTTAAATATCCCATACTGAAAAATTTGGTGTGTTGCACTCACATGATTTTCTCTGCTCTTGTACTAACCATTCTTTCAAACTCGTATTACTATATCTTCTCTGTGTTAGTTGAGATAAATATTTGTACAAACTATGTTATTGCTTATTCCCTTGTAGGTGTAACAGGAATATTAGAATACAGTAGGCTTTGTGCGATAGTCAAATGTTTTAAAACTTTGAGATTACGTTCTCCTTGCACAATTAACATATATAAAAATGAACAACGATGCTCTGTTTCACAAGTGTTTTAAGTTTTCCGAGACTCACACTCACTTTTTGGTTGGAATACAATACTTCCTTCTGCTTGCAATAGAGAAAGTAATAACGAAATATTGAGACACGGCCTTTTAGCTTAGGAAGGCAGAGTTGTGCCTTTAACGAGATCTATATGTTTATATAGTAAGATCTCTGACGGTTAACCAGTTACAAAGTCAACCAAAACAAAGAGTACTTCAGAGGATATTCCCATAAAATTAAAGGTGTAGTTTTCGCTTGTCATGATAATATAGTATTTTAATCAAAACAAGAACTTTTGAGAAATAAAAATATTAGGAAAGCTTTCCGTGTAAATGGTAGCTTAAGATGAGTCTTTTTTTTTTAAAATCTTCGTAATATGTAATATTTAGTTTGCTACTTATGCGCATTTTGTTTTTGAGAGACAGACAGACACACAGGCAGATATGCAAACATTGCTCTGTAAGAGGTATTTTTTCTTTTTGACTCAAGGGGTCTTAAAACATAAAATGATAGAATGCAAATTTCTTCTACTTATATACTAGAGAAAATAAAAATATTTAGCGAAATATACATTTTAAACCATGGTGCTATCATTATGATGACAAGCATGTATATGTTTTGCAAATGGCAGAACTTTGTGTATTTGAGGAACAATTCCATAATGTTTTGGTGAAAGCCTTCATATTATATAATTTATGTGTATTTTATACATTTTATGTCTTATTTATTTAATACACATAGAAACTATCACAGGATATGAAAGCTGGATCACTTTTAAAACGTATAAATACAAATCAATATACAGCAGAATTCATACAGTGCGTTAAAATGTTTAAAATGGCTTAACGTTGGGCTCACACATAAACAAACATACACATAAAATAACAATAGAAATAGAAAGAAATCAGAAATCAGCTCATATAATTTTTTCCCCATAGCTCAAATAATTAGTTGAAAAAGATCAATATGTGTGACAGGCAGCAGTCTTTTTACTGACTATCAACAGGTTTAGTTTAGTTTATTTATTTAACGTCGCTTTAACAACTAGGTGATATAGTCATATCTTGGTGTTACATGTATCTACAAGAAAGTGTTAACTAGTTAACAATAATGTAACTTTAGCCACGTCTGACAAAAAATAAAATAAAAAAACACAAAATAAAATAAACCTAATATGTACATTTTACAATATCAGTGAAGCTTCTACGATCATAAGTTATTAAGAATTTCTTAAACGCAAAACATGTAATGCATAAACTAAGTTTCATTTTACGACAATAGTGAAGAAGCACAAAATTATTTAAGATTTACAAATTATGCATTAACAGTTTACAGAATTAATAACAAGCTCTTTATCTCTTGGGAACCTTCATATATTATACATTTATAGTTATTGATTAGGGCAGGGCAGTAATGTATTGAAACGAACTTCACTGCTTACAGGCAATCAACGCCTTCTGTTGGCTATAGTCTAAAAATGCAGCGAGGTGAGGGTAAAGATCTTCCATATTTATGGAGTTAAAAATGTCCTCCTCTACAATAATTAATGTATTGTGACGCCGGCAGCGGCAGCGCGTCAAAGAGAGCACGCTCAAGCTACCCCATCCACCGGACGGCTTGAGAATACGTGACTGACAACAATGCAGTGGCAGAACAAAGAGTTTCCAGAACGTTCGCGAAGCCTCGACTGTCAGCTTATTTGTGAAAAGATGAATTTCCAGAAATATCCATGCTCGTCATTCTCCTATATGAAAGAAGGTGAGGAGACGAGAGAAGAGAATAGCATGGTGGACGAAGCGGCGCTGGGACAGGTTTCCTCTGGGTTCTCCGGTTTCTCCCACCATGTCATTCCACCGGTGCTCCATCTTCATTCCATGTATCATCAGTGTCACCGCCTGCGGTGCGGTAGTAGTAAAAGTGGGCGTTAAACACTACAAAAAAAGAAGAAAAGAAGCAAGTAACGGTTGGCTTGTGCACCGCACAACTGTTAGCAGTGTGTGTGTGTATGTGTGTGTGTGTGTGTGTGCGTGTGTGTGCGCGTGTGTGTGTGTATCATCGTGAGAAAACTGTATGTGCTGACAGCTTAAGATATACATATTCTCCATTATTTCATCCTTTGATTCACATTTATTAGAAACTAGTTTTAAAAAAACAAAACTTCCACAATAGTACATCTTGTGGTGAAGCAGTTTTAGTGAGTGCTGAAGAATTGCCAGGCAGAGAGAAAGAGAGAGTAAGGAAAAACAGAAAAGCATGTATCAGTGTTATGAGAAGACAGAATAGCGGTGAGTTTTAAGGTCACAAAGAACTGTAGATTGTGTTAACAACAGTAAAGGAGAACTGTGTTTTGTGTTTCAGTTTAGAAGGGAAAATAAGGTGACACAAAATGTAACTGGACTTTGTTGTCGTTTTTTCACAACGGTGGCTGAAGTGGGTTTTGCCAAATTGGCAGATGTCATTGTATTTTGTCTTTATGATACAAAGGAATTAAATTAACATTCTTACATCACGTTTACGCCAGTATCTGAAATGTGCAAACGTCCAATTTTAAACCTTCATAAGCTCGTTAGGTAGCTCGCACAGGCAGCTCTCAAAGAAAAATAACTCCTATGGGGTCCGTATATAGAGAATGAAAACAATAAGCGAAAAGCCCCTGTTTTCTGCCGTTTCATTTCGTATAGTGTACCTCTGCTTCTTGCTCGCTTGCAACCACAGAATTCATGGTACCTGTGTTAATAGCAAACAATAACAACGATGAGAATATACACCCCTTGTGTTCTCGTTATTATTACACGCCGTTTGTTATGGTATACAGCACGCCGCAGTGTAGGTAATGACTTCCAGCGGTACGGGAATACAACAAAACACAACTATGACAAGGATATTATACAGAAACGCGAACTGCCAGGCTACTCTACATGTGCCTAACAAAGATTGCCCAGCCTAACACAAATATAGAGAAGGCAAAGTATCGGAACTCAGCATAAGGCAACTGTAACATATTTTCCCCATTATAGTGTTCTCTGGTAATTTTTGCTATCAGTCCGTTCAGATAACATCGGTACCCCAAATGCTCCCAAAGCATGCAGTTGGTAAGATGTCATCTTGCAGGTAGGAAAACTATCGAGTTTAAAACAAAAAGGCAGTAGTTGAGTCAACGTCCTAGCCCTCATAGGCGTAAGTCTCTGGCATTCCGTTGTGCATGGCGTCGCAGGTTCGAGTCCCGCCTCGGGCACTGGTGTCTATATGTGTACACATGTCTGTGTGTGACAGAGTAAACCGAATAAATAACAGGAAAGACAACTATAAACGGCAAAAGGAAAAAAAAAAACTCGTTATTTTACATGAGTTGCTTGCAACTGTTTTAGTGCTTATGTAAGTGATCCCAATTTTTACTTACTGTACTACGTTAAGTAGAGAAAGTATTGTATTCTACTAAAAAATTCGATGTCGAGATTTCACCGGAAACACATGTTTTGAGGCCCCCCGAGTCCAAAAAAACCGCACTTTTAGAAAAAGGTCCATGTGTGTGTCTTTCTGTGTCATTCTGTGGGCTCAAAAACGAAAAGTCGGTTAAAAACCAAAGTTGGTATTTAAGTTTAAGATCTTTCAAGGACACGACACAAAGATTTTGAAGAAAAATGCTCCACCTAAAACTACCCTTTAAATGGGAAATTTTTCGAAAATTTTGATTTTCTTGAAAATGGCTCTAACGATTTTGATTAAAATGCCATATGTTTGAGATATTTTTATGACAAGTGAAAGGTATATCTTGAACTTTCTGGGTATAGCCAATTAAGTCCTATTTACTCCGGATGACTTTTGCATAACTGTTAAACGGTAAGGGATAAACCAAATCTTAGTACACAAAAATGTAGATCTTCCTAAAACTCACTTTTTTTTTTTTTTTTTTTTTTTTTTTTTTTTTTTGTGTAGGGTGAACCATTTCGAAGATATTCCTTCCTATTTGTGTAAGTTTTGGAGAACTTTATTTCCGCCAAATGGAACATCGCTATTCATTTTTTATATGTTAACGTGCAAGGAGAACGGAATTTAAACGCTTTAATAGATTTGACTATCGCTCAAAGCCTACTGTATTCCCATATTCGCTTTGTATCTACGAGGAAATAAACAATAAGAAAACTTCTGCAAATTTTTATCTGTGTTAACATGCAGAAGATATAGGAATAATGTTTTTTATAATGCAGTACAAGAGTAGAAAAAGTCATGTGAGTGCAACACATCAGATTTTGCAACACAATTTCGCAGCGGTTAGATACTGGAATACTTAGATAGCTCTGCTTCAGAGTTACGATTCTACCCATACGATCTACCAGGTTCCCTTCTCCAAGAGGATAATCTCTGGAAAGGCGCTCTTGCCCAAGGATACAGGTGAGGAGTCCAATGGTCTGATCAACTGAAGACAGTGATGGGGAGAAGAGCAGAGGGTGCAACCCTCCCTTATGGGGTTAATACATAAGGGAAGCTGGGTCCGAAGCTTTAAGGTGAAGACAGCCCTACCATAAACCCAACTCTGCTAATTAACGGGGTCAGGGGACATTATTATTGCTACTGATTTTTCTCAAATAAACCGGTGTGATTTCCCTAGAGAATATTGAAGAACAACACGTCAAAGGAAACACAAATTAAACTAATTTATAAGTACCAACAGCAATATATGAATGTGAAAACTATAATAGGAATATGAAGCAGCGGAGATGAAGTTCCTTAGAGCAGTAACCTTCTAGGGAACCAAGGAAATGAAGAAATTCGAAAACAGTTATACATAATCTCAATGAAAAAATTAATGCATGTAAAAACAAATGTCATCAACACATATTAAAGATGAAAGAGACACAAGTACCAAATAATTGTATTTTATTATGAACGTAGGGCACTGCTATGCAACCTAGAGAACGCGAAGACTTCCTAAGGGGTACGCAAACTATAATTTAATTTAATCGTTCTTTGTGCAGTATTAAATAAGTTATAAATCCACTTTAGAATAGGCTCTAGGGCTAAGCCTAGGGGTACAGGCTGAAATAGAAAATTGTCTTTGGGAGTGGGCGGAGAAAAAAGGTTGAATACCATTGACCTAGAGGATTTAGCTAAATAGAAATAGCAAGGAAAAAAATGGAGTGACACGTTTAGTTGAGGACGGAACAGGTCGTCACACCTATGCTTTATACAAGAAGAAGACAGAAAACACAATTTTGCATCAAATAGATTTTGTTTGTCGTTAAGTGATACCTTGGTTGGTACAAAATACGCCACTTTTAAGTTTATACCTGTTTAGATTTCAACATTTTACGAGGTGGCACTGCACTAAGTACGCTTTGGATTCAAAAATTGTAATCATACCAGGGATAACAACTCTGATGGTCCTAAGCCAGTTTAAAATGGGAAGGGAAATGTTTGTGCCTGTACATGTTAGAAGCCAGTTAATGGTAGCATTGCAGTAGCATTGGGGACGAGCTCATGCATAAAACAGGTTATTTGGATCGATTCGACCTCGCGTCATGTTTCACATTGATTTTCACATCAGGGATAAAGTTATTCATTGCAACCATTCATCTATTTTCCTATAATTTATTAATAATTATCAATTTTACAAATAAATAAGTTCACTATCATGTATTAATATTTACATGCTCATTTTTAAATCAATAAGGAGAGAGGCTGTATTCGCATTCTTTGACAATTTGAGAGGGAATTGGAATTACAAGTTAGTTGGTTGATTTTGCTGAGAATTCTGTCTGTCAGTATTCTTTGACAATTTGAGAGGGAATTGGAACTACAAGTTAGTTGGTTGATATTGCTGAGAATTCTGTCTGTCAGTATTCTTTGGCAATTTGAGAGGGAATTGGAACTACAAGTTAGTTGGTTGATATTGCTGAGAATTCTGTCTGTCAGTATTCTTTGGCAATTTGAGAGGGAATTGGAATTACAAGTTAGTTGGTTGATTTTGCTGAGAATTCTGTCTGTCAGTATTCTTTGACAATTTCAGAGGGAATTGGAATTACAAGTTAGTTGGTTGATTTTGCTGATAATTCTGTCTGTCAGTATTCTTTGGCAACTTGAGAGGGAATTGAAATTACAAGTTAGTCGGTTGATTTTGCTGAGAATTCTGTCTGTCAGTATTCTTTGACAATTTGAGAGGGAATTGGAACTACAAGTTAGTTGGTTGATTTTGCTGAGAATTCTGTGTGTCAGTATTCTTTGGCAATTTGAGAGGGAATTGGAACTACAAGCTAGTCGGTTGATTTTGCTGAGAATTCTGTCTGTCAGTATTCTTTCACAATTTGAGAGGGAATTGGAATTACAAGTTAGTTGGTTGATTTTGCTGAGAATTCTGTTTGTCAGTATTCTTTGACAATTTGAGAGGGAATTGGAATTACAAGTTAGTTGGTTGATTTTGCTGAGAATTCTGTCTGCCAGTATTCTTTGACAATTTGAGAGGGAATTGGAACTACAAGTTAGTTGGTTGATATTGCTGAGAATTCTGTCTGTCAGTATTCTTTGGCAATTTGAGAGGGAATTGGAACTACAAGTTAGTTGGTTGATATTGCTGAGAATTCTGTCTGTCAGTATTCTTTGGCAATTTGAGAGGGAATTGGAATTACAAGTTAGTTGGTTGATTTTGCTGAGAATTCTGTCTGTCAGTATTCTTTGACAATTTCAGAGGGAATTGGAATTACAAGTTAGTTGGTTGATTTTGCTGATAATTCTGTCTGTCAGTATTCTTTGGCAACTTGAGAGGGAATTGAAATTACAAGTTAGTCGGTTGATTTTGCTGAGAATTCTGTCTGTCAGTATTCTTTGACAATTTGAGAGGGAATTGGAACTACAAGTTAGTTGGTTGATTTTGCTGAGAATTCTGTGTGTCAGTATTCTTTGGCAATTTGAGAGGGAATTGGAACTACAAGCTAGTCGGTTGATTTTGCTGAGAATTCTGTCTGTCAGTATTCTTTCACAATTTGAGAGGGAATTGGAATTACAAGTTAGTTGGTTGATTTTGCTGAGAATTCTGTCTGTCAGTATTCTTTGACAATTTGAGAGGGAATTGGAATTACAAGTTAGTTGGTTGATTTTGCTGAGAATTCTGTCTGCCAGTATTCTTTGACAATTTGAGAGGGAATTGGAATTACAAGTTAGTTGGTTGATTTTGCTGAGAATTCTGCCTGTCAGTATTATTTGACAATTTGAGAGGGAATTGGAATTACAAGTCAGTTGGTTGATTTTGCTGAGAATTCTGTCTGTCAATATTCTTTGACAATTTGAGAGGGAATTGGAATTACAAGTTAGTTGGTTGATTTTGCTGATAATTCTGTCTGTCAGTATTCTTTGACAATTTGAGAGGGAATTGGAATTACAAGTTGGTTGATTTTGCTGAGAATTCTGTCTGCCAGTATTCTTTGACAATTTGAGAGGGAATGGGAACTACAAGTTAGTTGGTTGATTTTGCTGAGAATTCTGTCTGTCAGTATTCTTTGACAATTTGAGAGGGAATTGGAACTACAAGTTAGTTGGTTGATTTTGCTGAGAATTCTGTCTGTCAGTATTCTTTGGCAATTTGAGAGGGAATTGGAATTACAAGTTAGTTGGTTGATTTTGCTGAGAATTCTGTCTGTCAGTATTGTTTGACTATTTGAGAGGGAATTGGAATTACAAGTTAGTTGGTTGATTTTGCTGAGAATTCTGTGTGTCAGTATTCTTTGGCAATTTGAGAGGGAATTGGAATTACAAGTTGGTTGATTTTGCTGAGAATTCTGTCTGCCAGTATTCTTTGACAATTTGAGAGGGAATTGGAACTACAAGTTAGTTGGTTGATATTGCTGAGAATTCTGTCTGTCAGTATTCTTTGGCAATTTGAGAGGGAATTGGAACTACAAGTTAGTTGGTTGATATTGCTGAGAATTCTGTCTGTCAGTATTCTTTGGCACTTTGAGAGGGAATTGGAATTACAAGTTAGTTGGTTGATTTTGCTGAGAATTCTGTCTGTCAGTATTCTTTGACAATTTCAGAGGGAATTGGAATTACAAGTTAGTTGGTTGATTTTGCTGATAATTCTGTCTGTCAGTATTCTTTGGCAACTTGAGAGGGAATTGAAATTACAAGTTAGTCGGTTGATTTTGCTGAGAATTCTGTCTGTCAGTATTCTTTGACAATTTGAGAGGGAATTGGAACTACAAGTTAGTTGGTTGATTTTGCTGAGAATTCTGTGTGTCAGTATTCTTTGGCAATTTGAGAGGGAATTGGAACTACAAGCTAGTCGGTTGATTTTGCTGAGAATTCTGTCTGTCAGTATTCTTTCACAATTTGAGAGGGAATTGGAATTACAAGTTAGTTGGTTGATTTTGCTGAGAATTCTGTCTGTCAGTATTCTTTGACAATTTGAGAGGGAATTGGAATTACAAGTTAGTTGGTTGATTTTGCTGAGAATTCTGTCTGCCAGTATTCTTTGACAATTTGAGAGGGAATTGGAATTACAAGTTAGTTGGTTGATTTTGCTGAGAATTCTGTCTGTCAGTATTCTTTGGCAATTTGAGAGGGAATTGGAACTACAAGTTAGTTGGTTGATTTTGCTGATAATTCTGTCTGTCAGTATTCTTTGACAATTTGAGAGGGAATTGGAATTACAAGTTAGTTGGTTGATTTTGCTGAGAATTCTGTCTGTCAGTATTCTTTGACAATTTGAGAGGGAATTGGAATTACAAGTTAGTTGGTTGATTTTGCTGAGAATTCTGCCTGTCAGTATTATTTGACAATTTGAGAGGGAATTGGAATTACAAGTCAGTTGGTTGATTTTGCTGAGAATTCTGTCTGTCAATATTCTTTGACAATTTGAGAGGGAATTGGAATTACAAGTTAGTTGGTTGATTTTGCTGATAATTCTGTCTGTCAGTATTCTTTGACAATTTGAGAGGAAATTGGAATTACAAGTTGGTTGATTTTGCTGAGAATTCTGTCTGCCAGTATTCTTTGACAATTTGAGAGGGAATGGGAACTACAAGTTAGTTGGTTGATTTTGCTGAGAATTCTGTCTGTCAGTATTCTTTGACAATTTGAGAGGGAATTGGAACTACAAGTTAGTTGGTTGATTTTGCTGAGAATTCTGTCTGTCAGTATTCTTTGGCAATTTGAGAGGGAATTGGAATTACAAGTTAGTTGGTTGATTTTGCTGAGAATTCTGTCTGTCAGTATTGTTTGACAATTTGAGAGGGAATTGGAATTACAAGTTAGTTGGTTGATTTTGCTGAGAATTCTGTGTGTCAGTATTCTTTGGCAATTTGAGAGGGAGTTGGAATTACAAGTTGGTTGATTTTGCTGAGAATTCTGTCTGCCAATATTCTTTGACAATTTGAGAGGGAATTGGAACTACAAGTTAGTTGGTTGATTTTGCTGAGAATTCTGTCTGTCAGTATTCTTTGACAATTTGAGAGGGATTTGGAACTACAAGTTAGTTGGTTGATTTTGCTGAGAATTCTGTCTGTCAGTATTCTTTGACAATTTGAGAGGGAATTGGAACTACAAGTTAGTTGGTTGATTTTGCTGAGAATTCTATCTGCCAGTATTCTTTGACAATTTGAGAGGGAATTGGAACTACAAGTTAGTTGGCTGATTTTGCTGAGAATTCTGTTTGTTAGTAACCTTGTGCAAGATCTAAGACGTAGGCCTGATATCGTATTCCAGCACTTGGTATTCCATCACCTTAATGTGAGCAGCATCATGTATTTTTAGACCCAAGACGGCGGTTCCAGCTCTCACAACACACACATGCGTTCCTAAATTATGTATTAAGGTGAGGCAGAGAGACAGAGAGTGTGAAAGAGAAAATTTCTGCAAGAGCGGCATAATTATATATCTACATCAAAACTGAAGGCTTGGAATATCTTGTGGGCTTAGTCATTTAGGCTTGAACTAAAAACAATTCCAGGATCATTAGAGAAAATAAACTTGTATAGTTAAAAACTACCATTTTTACTTTCTCTACAACGTGTGGTAAGTAAGGGAAGTGCTGTATTCAATCCAAAAATTCAGTTTCAAGATTTCACTGGAAATATATGTTTTGAGGCCCCTTGGATCCAAATAGGCATTTTTAGAAAAACGTCCGCGCGCGCGCGTGTGTCTGTCTGTGCCTCTGTACAGCATAGCTGAAAAACGAAGTCGGTTAAAAACGGAAGTCGGTATTTAAGATTAACATCTTTGAAGAATGCGAGTCAAAGATTTTGAAGAAAATTCATCCACCCTAAACTACCCTTTACATGGAAAATTTGTCCAATATTTTGATTTTCTCGCAAATGGCTCTAAAGATTTTAATTAAATGTTTGAGATATTTTTATGGCAAATTAAATGTATATTTTGAATTTTCTGGCTATAGCCTACGCAGTCCTGTTTACTCTCGATGACTGTTACATAACTGGTAAACCGTAAGAGATAGACCAAATCTTACTGTACAAAAAGTGTATATCTGATTAAAACACACAATTTATGTTAAAGAATCTTTTTGTGAAGTGCACCATTTCGGATATATTCTTTATTATTTGTCATAATTTTGCAATAGTTATAGACATTCTCAATTTGGAGGTCGTAATTTTTTTTTCGTTTATTGTTCATGCAAGGAGAAAGGAATTTCAGTCACTATATAGCGACCATTCTTAAAACATTTGGCTATCACTTTATCCATTGATTACCTATAGTAAATAAAAAAAAACTTTTGCTTACACCCGAAAATTCGTTATCGATATTCTATCGTAGACACACACTTAAATTTAAAATAAGTCTTTTTGGAAAAGAGAAACAGAAAAACTATGTACCTATGGACACCATAACTCAAAAACGAAAAGTGGGTTATCTTAAAAGAGCGCAAGATTTTCAAGAAAATCCCACCACCGCAAACTATCCTATCAGTGTGGAAAACTATAATTTATATTCTCTCTAACGAATTTTATTAAACGGTATGTATTTTTAATTTTCTCAATACAAATAAAGCACCTATCTTGAATTTTCAGTCTTCTTCATCCCGATCTATGATTTGTAAGCCGTACTAAAGCGCGTCTCACCCTTAAAAGACAGTACACGTTAAATGGAGCGCAGTGTTGCAACATGTACTAGTTGCGAATCTCTCTCCGCGAGCGACTCGAGGTGGCCTGAGTCCTGTACTTAGTGCTTCAATTGCTGCTTGACGAGACGGACACTTTTAACTTTGGTATCCCTCCACGCCTTTGTTACTGTATGACCTAAATTTACAAATGACTCGTCTGTATAAACAATTGATTTCCCCTGGTCCCTAAACCTTTTACGTCTTTTAGATATTTATGTCGCCATCTGATGATATCGATATCGTCTCTTTCTATTAATATGCACTTGTTACCCTTTCTTTCATATTCGAACCCCAAATCAGAGTGGCCCTTGAGAAATTTGGTAGGGTCTCATCACTGTTGAACTGTGACAAAATTATATTCAGCATGGGTGGAATATTTGCAAACTGTAAAGAATGAACAATTCGCCGCACTCCACCTTGCACTATTCAATCATATTGCGTTAACCTAGCGTTTTGTGTAGTCCCGCCCCTTTTGCTTTCTTTTTCGATGGCGTTCTTAGAGGTCCTTTCATTAGTTCCTTTTTAATCATACACACTACTGCTTCTGAACACCCGATAGCCTTAGCTGTTTCTTTTACTGCCTTTACTGCCAAGCATTTTGCTTCAAAAATTATCTAACACATTCATAATTATTTGGCGTTCCTTACTTCTTAATTTACCAACATATCGTCTCTTCCTAGCTTCCCCCTCCATAACTACATGGGGCCCTAATGACCAAGTTGTCGACGGGCCCTTAAACCCAACACACTCACTCACTCACTCCATAACTACAAATATTTACAAAAATATTAAACAAATAACGCAATAACAGCTCACAGTTACACACACGGCTTCTTTCGAACTAATGTTAGTGCTGCTCCTTATACTATCTTCTGTGTCAGGCCTGACGCTGAATAGATGAATACCTTTTGTTTGCCTTATTGGATAAAAGAAAGAGGTTACTGCCTTTTGGTTTATTTTAAAAACTTTCTCCAACCTTCCTCAACATTTGTTCTCGCTGGTTCCCTGATGTAAACTCAATAACAAAAAAGTTTCACACTGCGTAACTTTTGCAGTGCACGGATATAAAAGTTTCCGAAAACATTTAATTTAAAAAATTATAACCCTTAACTGGGTAAACATAGAGAATTCAAAGTAGGCAGGTAGTAGCACTATAGTTTACTCTACCTAAGAAAAAAATATAGATGCATTCTAGCAGTTAGTTTGTTAGTTAGTGCGTGATGAGTGTAGAAACAGCAAATATCGGACTTCTATTGAAAAAAACGTTTTCTGAAGAAATTTGGACCTATAGAAATGTAAAATGACTGAAAAGGATATAACCTGATAGAGAAAAAAATTCTGCATAGGATAATGTGCTCAAACCTGAAATTTATAACAAATGAATATTTATACTATGCTATTAGGAATGTGGCAACAGAGCGAGGGTAGAAAAGGACGCGGCTAATGGCAACTTGTATGCGCTAGACAGAGACAGAGATGTCCCATTTAACTCCATACTGTCTTCTAAGAGTGAAACGCTATATAGATAGGTAAATACTAAGGTGTCTAAAAGTGTGTAACTCGTTAAAATACACAAACTAAATATATCCAATGACCGCTTTACTCGTATAACATTAACCATTTGAAAGATATTGCGTGTGTGTATGTTTGTGTGCATGTGTGTATATATGTGTGTAGGTGTTATGAGGTATGTATGTGTTATATGAGTATGCAACTGTGTACGTTTAAGTATGTGCGTGCGTGCGCGTGTGTTTATTGCTCTCGCTCTGAGGTTTGGACATCATCCATACTTTACATTACGGTATCAAACAAAGCAATTATGACCATACTTTTAACAATATCACTAATAAATTTTGTTTATTGGAGACTCAAGAAACCACACGATATAATATTGTAGCAACACTGGCACTGCTTACACTTCAACTGCTTTGTAGACAGTAATTTTGAGCTGGTGTTGCTCTGTTTACACTGTACCAAGATGTTCCGCACTCCTCAATGCAATTGTGCTATCAAGGACAAAGACATTCTCCTGAACAAAGGACACTTAGCAGGCTGGATTAGATTTTATTGGAAAACATACGTCATGACATGGGAATGGGAAAAGTGATTGTTCCGTTATGAGAAAAGGTTCAATATGCATGGGCTGGATGGATTTCAATGTTGTTTGCATGATCTGCATACGGAGCAGCAGATAATAAGCAGAAGTTTTGGTAGCCTAAGTGTTATGATTTGGACAGTTTTCTGCTCTTAATATAAATCACACATTGCTTGGATAAGGATTAAATTGAACCCTAACATGCACACTGAAATGCTAGTGACCGAACTGATTAGAATATATGAGGACCTAGGGGACAAAAGTCTAATTTTTCAACAAAGAAATGCATTTGTGCATTCGTCTGCTACAACCAAAATAGTTTGATGTCTGTTCCTCGCCTGCATGTAACCCATATTTTAATAACAAGGAAAACCTATAAGGAATACTGCAAGGAGTGTTTATTGCAATGGAAAACAATAACTGAGGCCGTATGTAACTTGAAAAAAGCAATACGAAAATGTCACTGCAAGAACTACAAACCGTAACAAAATCAATGCCCAAGAGACTTCTTAAGGTAATCAGGATGAACGAAGGTTTTAAAGAGCATGCAATAACACGACAGGAAAATATCTTTATACCAATTTCCTTTCGGGAGATGCAAACGCTCTATTTTGTTACTCATGTAATCAAAGAAAATATGATTTCTGTACGTCACATATTTAGTACCTTCATAGATACATTAAGTACATGTATGTTTCAGATATTGTACCTATTACTTTCAGAAGGAAAGGTTGAGCCTTTGTACTGATTTCCAATACTGTATGTGAACAATAGCATTCCCTTAGAATCGATTTGTTTTCTGTTATTTTATTCTGATTGGCGATATACACTTACAGTAACTATCGACTGATGACAATTGGGTAACAAAAACGATTCTTTAGAAATACTCTACTTCAATCCATTAAGTGCCAAAGGGAACCAGAGAGATGAGCGTTTTAATTGCCACATTAATACCACAAGAGGAACGGACTATCAAAGACCGTTTCAGGTCTCGTCACACTCGTAAATACAGAACAGTCCATCAAAGGGAATGAATAAAGAGTATAGTAAAGCGGGTTATTGTGCATGCTAACCAGAGCACAACCTCAACCATTGTTCCATTCTACAGCAACTGGTGAAACAGTTTCTTCCCTGCCAATGGCGTTCGTTTTTTAACGCAGAACAAAAAGCACACTTTCGCCATTTAATCGCCTATAAATGTACCTGCTTAGCTGTATGCGCAGTAGCTGGACTAGTGCACAACCTTCTGTGAGGGATTTGGGTTCGATAGTAGCTGAGTAGCGTGTGTGCGCACACGTACACACTTAGTGCTAAGCAAGCGAGTTTTCGTTTCAAGGTATTCTAGGGAAGCTTAGAATTGAAATGTCTAACTTGTTTCCCAAGGATGAGAAGCTGGCACGCCCCATATATGTAGATCTTGGAATGACCGTACACCGGAAGTTCACGATGTCTATGTTTAGTATCCGCACTTGCTTTTTAGAATTTTTGTCAGGCTACACTCACCGACGTTATATTTACACCATGGATCAAACAGCACTAGAGCTGATGGATGTGCTTATGCTTATGGAACTGAACAACATACATTCCGTTTTCATAATAGCATTTCAATTTATACTGTAGGGCCGTATGCAATATACCGAGCCGTTCTATATTTACACCTTCGTAAATTAGGTGATTGCCTGATTTTGAGCGATTCCCTTAGTGCACTTCAGAGCCTTCGTGAGCTGTACAACCTCCACCCTATTGTACAACGTATCCAGGATGACCTCCATGTTATACACGCTTCTGGCGTTAGCGTGGTGTGTGCATGGATTCCTGGTCACGCAGGTTTGCCTGGGAATGAAATGGCGGATTTGGCTGCAAAGGTGGCAACTACAGAACCCAGCATCACCACTTATCGTCTTACTTCGGAAGACTTTAGGCTTGAAGTGCGGAGAGCGGTGCTGTCGCCCTGGCACGAAGAGTGGTCAGCTCTCCGCGGTGATAAGCTTAGAGAAGTGAAAGAACTTCCGATAACTTCCCGCATATCTCGTCGCGAGGAGGTTAATTTGGCTCGGTTGCAAAATGGCCGCTGCAATTTTTCGCACGGTTACCTATTTAAACGGGACCCTGCTCTGTTCGCCATGCGACAACCTTTTGTTAGTCCGTCACGTGGTGCTAGTGTTCCTCTCTAGCGCACCTTGGAAACTCCCTGCAGCTGCCTGCCAGGTTTTGGTGGACGATTAACAAGCAGTCGAAGAGTTTTTAAGTTTTTAGCGACGAGTAACATGAGTGGGGGATTTGAAACTTTAGATATGTAGTTACTTTCTCTGCTGGTAAGTAGAAGGAAGTATTGTATTCCACCCAAAAATTCGATGTTCATCGAAGGCATGAAATTTCTGTGAAATCCCTCTATGGAATTTTTTAGTACGCAGTAGAGAAAGAAAAACCGTTTATGGAGGGATAGGAGATTGTACCCCTGCAGGTAGTCAAAAGTATGTACACGAAAATACTACGAAGGTATATTTTAAATGACCTTGCTAGGATCTGCGCGAGCGACTTATGTAAATTGGCGGTATTTTCTCTGTTTCACGCCTGAAATAAGCAAGACAAACGAAAATATTCGCTTCGCCCTAAATCAATATGTTTAATTGAACCTGAACCAATGGCTAAAAGTGTTTTGCTAACCCCCTTAGTGAAAACTAATGGTATAAATCTAATAGATCCCGATAAAATAATAAAGTCATTGCTGATAATGCCAGTGGGCGCCGTTCTTAAATACTGTTCCGCGATGTTTACTACACGGAAGTCGGAGAGATTCTAACCCGGAGTCCAGGAGGAGTCCAGGAGTGAGTACTAGTCGCCTGGGTTAACCCAGGCGGATGGTAAGGTGGCCACGGTACCTATCCGTTTAATTACGGATTTACCCGTGAGGTGGTATAGGTAGTCATATGTTACATGCTTTTTGTCTTTGTAATGTCTGATGATGCAGGGTGGGTTCCTATATTGTCACTGGTGGCGGGATCTGTCAGATCTTGGATGTCTAGCCATCCAAGCGACCATTACCCTACTGATTACTTCGTCAGCCATGGCCGTCGAGCAATGCAGTGCCAGTGACAGGAAACCGAGAGGAAAAGGTGATAGGTGTGGAGGATGATGAAGGCAAAGCGGTACCTGCCAGTCAAGGGCGTTCTTGGGTAGACGGTAGCTCTGTCTCCGCCTAGGGAGGCGATGGTCATATTCCCCCAGGGTGTTCACCAGCTGGTTTGGGTGAGGTGTGAGGTTTGCATACATTGTGCGAGTCCTGTCACGCACGACGTCCACAATGTATGGGATGCCGGAATGAGTGTGAAGGATGTGTGATGGAAATCTACGGTCGGTATCGTAGATCATCCTAAGCGCCCTGTTCTGCACGGCCTGCAGCCTGCGGATGGTGGAACGAGCCACCGTACCCCAGACCTCGCACCCGTACAGAATCAGGGGCGAGACGATCACACGGTACAAGCGTAGTTTCAGGTATGTGGGCATGGTTGAGTGGAGTATGGGATATAGCTGTCTCAGGGCGCCATGTCCCTGACCGACCTTTGCTCTGACATGTGGAGTGAAGGTTAGACCACGGTCAAGTAGTACCCCCAGGTATTTGGCAGAGTTAACCCATGGGATTCTTCTCCGCCGCATTGCCAGGGATACACCCGGCCGCCAGTTTCGAACTTTGCCCAATAGTAGAGCCTGGCTCTTCTGCGGGCTAATGGCCACTCTCCACTGTTCACTCCACCTGCCGATAGCATCGAGCTGTCGCTGTAGTGGAGGGAAGCAGTACCGAACATTTTTGCTCTGTGCCAGTATGAGGACATCGTCTGCAGTATGCGGTTCCACGGGTAGGTCAGACATGTAGGCAGCAAAGAGCAACGGCGATAGCACGCTACCCTCCGGAACTCCAGCCGCTATGGGTCTGACCGAGGACAACTTCCCCTCCACCCGCACCCGAAAAGAGCGATCCCGAAGGAAGCTACCAATCAGGGTGAGGTAGGGGGGAGGGATATCTGCCTCTCTGAGTTTGTACAGTAACCCCTGGTGCACATGTGGTTGCAAAGGCTTTTTCTACATCCAGAAGCACCGCGACTGTTTTGAAGTTTTCCTGGAATCCCAGGGCAACCTTCTCAATCAGCCGCAGCAGCTGTAGTGTAGTGGAATGTCCATGACGGAAACCGAACTGATGATCCGGGATAAGTTGCCTTTCCTCAAAGAGAGGAGTGAGGCGGGATAGGAATAATCGTTCAAAGATTTTTGAAACGATGGGTAACAGGCTTATGGAGCGGTAATTTGAAGGGAATACCGGGTCCTTGCCGGGCTTCAAAATGCAGACCACCCTCGCCTCCTTCCAACAAGTTGGAAAGTGACGAAGCTGCAGACATGCATTATAAATCCTCGTCAGGTGGACTACGGCCTTTCGGGGAAGGTGCTGGAGCATGGGCGCCGTGACGCCATCATGCCCAGGGGATTTGCCAGGTTTTAACCTTCTGATTTCAGAAGCCACCTGTCTTGGGGTGACTAAGGGGATTTGGATCTCTGCGCGTGGCGGTGGAGGTGCCTCATAGAGGTAATCTACCGTCGCCTCCACGAGTTCAGTAAAGTCTTCGTCCTGGACATCTTCCCGGGGTTCGAATTGGGACTCTAGATGGTCTGCGAAAGCCGTGGCTTTCTCTTGGGGCTCAAAAGAGAGTCTCCCGCGAGTGCCATGTAGAGGATGCTGATATGTATTTTTGTCCTTTCTAAGGGACCTAATTATCCGCCATGGTTGTTTCTCGGTGTGGTCTACGTTTGCCATCATGTTTTCCCAGGCTTTTTTGCGATGTAAACGCAACAGGCGTCGTGCCAGGGACTTGAACCGCTGGTAAACTGCCTGTATCCTGGGATGGCGGAAACGCTGCCAGAGCCTTCGGACAGTTGCTTTGGCTTTGATCAACTGTCTGAGTTCGATGGGAATGGTACGAGGGTTAGGTATGTCGGATGGAATGCGGTGCGTGTGGGCACGTACCACATCCCGGATGTGTTGGGAGAATGCCGTGGCTGACGCCTCCAGTGTATCGATGGAATCGACACGCGGACGCGGGTCCACAGACTGGTTGAGTTCAAGGATGGCTGCATCCCAATCGACCTCGTATGTCCAGTCTGGAGTGACCAGAGCTGGCAGGTCAATGTTGGAATCCACCAAGACAGGGTCATGGTCGGTGTCCAATTCATTGACCGCTGAGAGGTCTAGGTGGAAAGGAATGTTTTTGGTGACCATGATATCGAGCACATCTGGCCTCCCTCGGGCGGGATGGAACGTAGGTCCTCTCGGTCCATGCGCAAGAATGCTTGGGTTACCGCTGATCAGGTGGTAGAGCCCTCGCCCCTTGGCATTGGTAACGCGGCTATGCCAATGTGCATGCTTAGCGTTGAGGTCGCCTGCGATGCATACCGCAGGATGCAGGTTCAGGAGGGTATTAATATCAGCTTCGTAGAAGCGGTTATCAGGAGGGTCGTATGCCATTACCAACACCGTGTCCACCCCGCCAATGGCAAGCCTAATGGCACAGGCCTCCACGTGTTGAAGTGGTGGGATAGGGAAGGATGTGTGAGTGATGTGGTTCTTGATGAAAATGGCTGTACCGCCCCCCGGTCGGCCGACCCGATCAGACCGATGGGTGACGTAACTCGGCAGCGAGAAGTTGGTTGCAGCATCCAAGTGGGTTTCGCAGACCATCAGAATGTCAATTCCATACGACTGCACAAACTCAACGAGGCTTGGGTAATGGCCCCTTATGCCATTTGCGTTCCAGAACGCAGCCCTGAATGGTCTCCGGACAAGTCTGGAGGCCATTACTTGGCTGAGTTAGGGAACAGCTGGGCCAAGGTTTGGACCAGTAGGGCATGCTTCTGCATGGGGCTCAGGTTAGGGCTTTCATATTGCAGCTTGAATTTCCGAAGTGCAGGCAAGATTCGATTTATAATGTTGTTAAACCACAGGGTTAGGTCCTGAAATTCCTCCAGGTCCGCCTGCGAGAGCGTTCCCCCTAATGCAGGGGGGTCATGGGTACAGCGGGGACCACAGGTGCCACCTGTGGGCCGGCTGAAACAGCAGTATCCCTTGGTGCCAGAGCTGCCTCAGTGGACTGCTCTGCCGGCGCCTTGGGTGGCTGTTGAGGAGCTGTGTTTACTCTCTCCGCGGCTTGACGCTTGCTCTTTTGTTTCCTTCGCCGCTTAGGTTTAGGAGGAGCATTGGCCACAACAGACTCCTCTGTATGACCTGGAGGTGGTGCCGAGACTTCAGTCGTGGCAGGGGCAGGTACTACTGCCTGAGCCAGTGTCTTTTCTGCCCTATTAAGGGCGTGAGTGAAGGAAACGCCGGAGCGGACCTCTGCCGCTTCCGCGCGTCCCTTGCGACGGCTGTCTATAATTTTCAGGCGCGTCGCGCATCCTTTGTAGACACTGCAGTGCGCGCCTTTGTAGTTGACACATTCCCTGTCCGTGTCTGGCTTAGGGCAGTCCTGCACTCTGTGGGTTCCACCACATCGCAGACATGCAAGCGGACGCTCACATGCCATGCTGGAATGGTGAAATCCCAGGCAATTGCGACACTGCACGGGACCCTCCTTGCCGTAAAAGCGTTCCACCTTTACGGCAGTGTAGATTAGGTGACGCACAGTGTCGATTGGCTGGACATGTTGGTCGCGCACTTTGTCCACCACGACCAGAAACAGTGGCATGGGCACCTTTTCAGGTCCACTGTCCGAGACAATAGTCTTCTTCAAATTCTAACCCGAAACCCCTACAGTCTTATAAATACAAAACTTAACTCTACCATAAACCACTGCGCAACTTCAGGCCATTCACCACGTCTAAAAGCCATCGACTACAATGATAGGTCCTTGCATTAAAAGTTCTGTTCTTAAGCACATCGTATGCGACTTTGACAAAGCAACTCAATCCAATACATCCATTTGTTTATTATGTTCAGTTGATTCCAATAGTGCCTAAAATGAAACAAAATCTTGAAGTAGTAGTATTGCAATCATGATACGTAACCTGTGATCAACGCTATTCACGCCTTACGCTATTCCTAAAGCAATGCGTGAATAACTGAATTTGGATACACAGTATAATGTTGCGGCTCAGGAGATGAATAAATACGTAAATAGCTGAAACAAGTGTACAAATGCAACGTGTTTGTTGAATTTTCTACGTTTTGTATATACCCATATATTTTACTTTCTCTACTGGTAAGTAGGGGAAGTATTGTATTCCACCCAAAAATTCGATGTTGGGATTTCAACGGAAATATATGTTTTGAGACCCCCTGAATCGCCCCCAAAAAAAGCTTTTTTAGAAAAAGGTCCGTGTGTGTCTGTGTGTCTGTGGACAGCATAACTCAAAAACGAAAAGTCGGTTAAAAACCAAAGTTGGTATTTAAGTTTAATGTCTTACAAGGATGCGACACCAAGATTTTGAAGAAAATAGCCCCACCCTAAACTACCCTTTACATAGAACATTTTTCGAAAAATGTTATTTTCTTGAAAATGGCTCTAACGATCTTGATTAAAATGTCATATGTTTGAGACATTTTTGTGATAAATGAAACGTATATCTTGAATTTTCTGGCTATAACCCCTGTAGTCGTATTTACTCTGGACGATTTTTGCATAACTGGTAAACCGTTAGAGATAGACTAAATCATACTATACAAAAAATGTAGATCTTGCCAAAATCCACCATTTGTGTCTGAATACATTTTCTTGTAGGGTGAACCATTTCGGAGGTATTCCTTGGTATATGTGTGAGTTTCAGAAAACAACTTTCGTGAAATGGATCATCGTTGTTCATTTTTTATATGTTAAGTGTGCAAAGACAAAGAATCTCAAAGCTTTAAAACATTTGACTATCGCACAAAGCCTACTGTATTCCAATATTCCCCTTGCACTTACAAGGAAATAAGCAATAAGATAATTTGTACAAATGTTTATCTCAACACGAAGAAGATAGAGGCATAAGAGTTGTAAGATTGGTTCGTACAAGAGTAGAGAAAGTCATGTGAGTGCAACACATCAGATTTTTCAAATTTAAGCAACCCATTAAGAAAGCAGATGCGCCTGGAGTGTATCTTGACCGGCTTAGTATCTCAATGAATAAGTTATTAATGGAGCAAAAGGTATTCGCGATATAAATTTATCCATTCCAAAAACAGGGCTGTGATGGTCGAGCGGAATTATTACCTTTCGATCGCGAACTTAGGATACATGTTCGAATGTACGGTAATTGGTCAATGATCTTTTTACCCTCCATTTAACTTCTTACGAACCAATAGTAAGGTATTACAAAACAAATTAAACAGATGAAAACGCAGGTGCACTTACTTCATTAATCAAGTACAATCAAATGACTATAAATGCGGTAATCTGTTAATAATGTAATTCTTTTCCGTAGCTACTATATATTGCTGATTATTCATTTCTGATTAGCCGGTTCAAAGTGATGATTACTGATTTAGAAAAATAAACAAAAAGCAAACAAACATTCCTACAAGGAAGTTTGAACCTACAAAGTGTCCCTTTAGTTCACGGCAGACTGACGCTGAGCCCACTTGACCACAAGCCTCCAATGACCTCCTTTACTCCATACATTTGGGCACCAAGCTGCTTGCTAATCTACTAAAAATACTATGTTATAGCCCTTGACAGCTTAATTTTGTTCAGAGCACTTTTCATGCTATCAGAATAGGCCCAAGAACGATTAATTGTATTTGACACTATACAACTATAAAAACTCTGGTTCGACAAAACATGGAAGGATATTTCTAAGTAAGACTATAATCTACGTGTTGCACAGATTGCAAAAACTAGCGTCATCTGATTCACCTGGTAGACATATACAAGTATTTCAGCATCGATTCACCTAAATTAGCGAAAATATGGCCACACAGAAAGTTCTAAAACAAAATAATTTAGCTGAACACTATACAGTGTATTTAACAAAAGTTTAAATAAAATTACCTAAACAGTATATATAATTCAATATATACACTAGAGTTTACATATTATAAATACCAACATATGGTGATTTCATTTTCATTTTGTTAAGCTTCCATGCAGTGCCAATGCAATTTCCAGTTTAATTGCAATGCATACGCTAATAGCATATGTAAATCATTGAGCTGTGTTTATGTGTGTACTGCATGGAAATACATTAGCATGATAAGGTGAAGCTTGCATTGTGTTGTGGAACTAAATGCAGTATAGATTGGAACAAACTGTTTTTATTATGATACCAGACTTATACTGATAGTGCTCTGGTTACGACCAATAACGTAATGGGCGTGAAACAGCAACTAAATTCAGGTGAGGACAACTTGTGTAGGTTCGGAGGAACGCAAATGTCATTAAATGCACAAATTAATAATTAAATAACAGTACAAAATCTGAAGTGTTGCACCCACATGACTTTCTCTACTCTTGTACTAACCATTCTTTCAAACCGTTATTCGTATATGTTCTTCGTGTTAGTTGAGATAAATATTTGCATAATTTACCTTTTTATTTATTTCCTTGAAGATGCAAGCGGAGTAAAGGAATATAGTAGGCTTTGAGGATACTCAAGTCTTTTAAAGCTTCGAGATTCCGTTTCCTTTGTACAGTTCAGATATAAAAATATGAATGACGATCTTCCATTTGATGAAGGTTTAAGAATTCTAAAACTCACACAAATAACAAGTAATATCCCCGGAATGGTTCACTCTACAAAGAAAATTATTTCGACATAAAGTGTGTATTTTAGCAAAATCTACATCATTTGTGTAGTAAGATTTGGTCTATCTCTTACGGTTAATCAGTTATGCAAACCTGATCGAGAGCAAACAGGACTACATATGTAGGCATAGTCACAAAATTCAAAATATGCATTTCATTTGCCATAAAAGTATCTCAAACATAAGACATTTCAGTTAAAATCGTTAGAGTCAATTTGGGAGAAAATCAAACCAAACGTTTCGAAAAATTGTCCATGTAAAGTGTAGTTTACGGTGGAGTTTTCTTCAAAATCTTCATGTCGCATCCTCAAAAGATATTAAGCATAAATGCCAACTTCGGTGTTTAACCACATTTTCATTTTTGAGTTATTCTGTTCACATACAGCCTCACAAACACACACACAAACACACACACAGGTCCTTTTCTAATAAGAATGCCTTTTTTGGATTCAGGTGCCTCAAAACATGAATTTTTGAATGGAATACAATACTCCCTCTACTTACTACACGTAGTAGAGAAAGTAAAAATATTAGGTTACATTCACAGATTCTTTATTTTCCTGTTATTCCTTATTTATGGGTTGGTTGTTGCCTGATTACACTTTAAAAGTATCCCTTGAATTTAATGAGCTGTGGCATAAACGGAGATTAAAAAAAAAAAAAGAAACACACAAATTAGAATACATTCATTAGGCTTCAAAGTGCCTTTTTGTTCAAACAAAAATGCAGAATGCCATTATAACCCTTTCTTGACCACTACTAGAATTAAGTCTTTTTTGGTATATATTTTTTTTAATTTGGCTTTGGTATGGAGTAGTTTAAATATAGTATATAATATTTTGTTGAAAAAATTAATACTTAATGAAAAAAAATTCCCGGGACTTGAAAGTCCCATTGGGCACTAAACGTGCCTTGGTTTCACCATATAAACATTTACATAGCATTTCTGGCAGAATAAAAAGTTACTATAAAGCCACTATACATACTACAGTATTTGAATACGAAGGGAACATCTAAGATTTAAAGAAATACAGACACCAGATTACCATCTTATTTCTTTATTGGCTAATGTTGGGGAGAAAAAAAAAAAAACTTCTACACAAATTTTATACACTGGGCACTTTCTTTCCTTCTCAACATCATGATACATTATAAAACAGTTTTTCTTCTCATTACAGCATAGATGAACATTACACATCATGCAAATAGAATAAGGCCAAGATTCTATCTTTTGTAAGCTGTAAACCTGACACCTTCCCCAACTTGGTGTAAAAACTGGCCAGTGACGACCCTTATTCCCCAATCTTACATCAGCGGGTACAGAGTAGGCAGGTACCCTTTCCTCTTTCAGGCTGTGACACTTTGGGACTTGTGGATTTTGGGCAGGATCTTTTCCTTGGCAGTTTTGTTTTAGAAATCAGTCCTTGAGCAACAGCTCTTCTGAATTCTAACACAGTCATTTTTTCAAATAGTTGATTATTGATAATGTATGCATTTACAAAGGCAATATCAATTATCCCAAAACAATCTGTACCATCACTTCTTCGATTTCCTATTCACACAGTAAAGGGCACGCAATTGATCAGCTTTATCAACTCCCCCCATATTTGCATTATAGTCTTTCACAATAGTTGGATATTTTACTTCAATTTTAGTGCCATTAGGTTTCTTTCTGTGTACTATAGTTTCTTCTGTGCCATGATAGTTGGATGCTAGCAAAACAGAATTATTGTCCATCCACATGAAGAAACTTATACGAATATTTGATATGCGATAATCATAATTACCCCTTGACAAAGAGTTGTCAGGCACACAGATAGGTAGCCCTTGACGATTGGTACGAACCATACCACAGGCCAAGACATTCTCTATTTTGAGTCGTTCAAGCAAAGCAATGGATGTGAAATAATTATCAAAGTACAGAATGAATCCTTTTCCCACACAATGGGTTAGAAAGTTGTAAAACAACTCGTTCTCCCAGACCATATTCAGCTAACCCTTCATCAACTAACTCATCCTTGCCCTGATATACTGAGAATTTTGAAATAAACCCCTTTTGGTCTGCTAAACACAACAATTTGTACCCTCGTTTGATGGGCTTCATAGGATTATACTGTTTGAGAGTACTGCGCCCTTTGAATAAAATCATTGATTCCTCAATGCTTAGGGACCTAGTTACATTGTAGGTTGAAGCAAATTGTTTATTAGCAATATGAGAGGACGAATTTTGTATAATTTATCTTTGTAGTCCTTTTGGTCTAGCTAAGTTATCATTTACATGTAAATTACTGAGAAATTCCTCAAACCGTCTCCTTGGCATTGCATTGACAAAAGCGTGCTACACACGAAATGCTTGCAAAGCATACGCTAGTCTGCTACGAGGTGCTGCCAATGTAACCAAAGTCCACAGTGCACTAAACGCCATCGGGACTTGTAAGTCCCACACAGAAATTTGAATATTGTTCTTTTATAGCATTCATAACATTGCGTAATTATATAAATACATGTTCAAAAATATGTGATCTTGAAGCCACATGTAATAAAAAGTAATTATATCTTCACAGAACTCAAAGAAAACCAAATGAATTGGTAGCATTTTTGTTCACGTCCATATATGAACCAGGTGAAAAGGAACCGGACTTCATCTGTCACCTGACAGCAAAACTACAACAGATTTGAAGGAAGTACAGAAGTGGGACGCACAAATCACGATGGTCAGATGCTAACAAAATGCTGCCAATGTGTTGTTAGCGACCTTTTTTATAGACGGGACTATTAGGTTACATTCACAGATTCTTTATTTTCCTGTTATTCCTTATTTATGGGTTGGTTGTTGCCTGATTACACTTTAAAAGTATCCCTTGAATTTAATGAGCTGTAGCATAAACGGAGATTAAAAAAAAAAAAAAAAAAGAAACACACAAATTAGAATACATTCATTAGGCTTCAAAGTGCCTTTTTGTTCAAACAAAAATGCAGAATGCCATTATAAGCTATAAAGTTATGGTTAAATGATTTGGTAATTTGCTGGTAAATGCTCCAGAGGTTACTCAATAGATCATAGTGTGAATCTATAATAAGATGGGAAAAGTTCATTCTACTAATTATTAGTTTCCATTCTCACAGTGAGTGTTAACAAGCTCTTATATAAAACTATGTGCTGTTTAGGAAGGGAAGTATGGTCTCGTATCGTATATTCACGATACCTAAAGGAACCTGAATGAATGCTGGTAAAGAAGCCTCTGAAAATTAAGCTGACTTTCACCCCCATATAAAATGGGGTCCTGAGCACCTCAGAAGTTAAAGAGCGTCCATAAATAAAACTCAGTTAGTCCTTGAAATTTCAAGCGTTATTTCAGAACTTAAACTACCAACGGGGATGCTGGTATTTTGTGACCAATACTGGCAACAAATAGTCCCAACAATTTAAAAGCAAATTTATTTTGGAATTGGGTATTATGTCTTGTTATGTTTATAAAGGTAACATTTAACATTGTTTAACTATTCGTTTTTTATCTTTTTACATGAATCACATTATTTCATTGTTCCCCATAAAGAACAACTAAACCTTACACTGAATTCAGTAGTAGAAAAGATGATTGACAATAACTATTAACTGCATGCCTTCAATAAAAAAATTAACCCAGATAAGACTGGCACACATACGATTAGGGCGCTATGAATAATTTTATTTTGAAGTGTATTGTGTATTATGATTATGTGATCAGCAGTTGCTACTTACGGTAAGCCCTTGCTTGAAGGCTGAAGTCCAGTCAACAATCAGAATCTTGCACTAGTGACTTGTGTTTGTGGCTGAAAAGTTGTGTGAATGTACCTGTACTTCAAGAAATGGCAGACCGCTATCACATTGTGTATGAAAGGTGCGTGTAATTTCTAAACATGCCTGGATCTTGAGACACTAATTTCACGAATTTTACTTTCTTATTTCACGGAATGTATTCTACCCTTATACTTCAGAATATATACAAATGCTTCCTAATGTCTCCCTCTATCACAGTTCATCTATGATTGACTATAACTTCGCACACTACTTGGCGTCTTTTTGTATTAATCTATCGTTGTAGCCCTTATATACAGGTTGTTAAGCGTATGAGTGCAGATATTTTGATAATTGCCACCTTAGAAGATACCCACTTTAGCGTCTTGGCTAATTTTTTCTTTTAGTCTAACAGTTCTCCCACAAATCATTCACAAAGTTTACTACCTGATGTTTTTCACATGGATGTAACTGCGCCTTAAAATGAACAACATCTGTGTATAGGCCATCCGTTTTCTTCGACAACTCGAGGCATGACCTACTGGCCTAATTAGAGTGAGATGATTGGTCTTGCATGTTACGTTGGAACTCGCTTCCAGTACAGCAAAGGTTAAAAAGAGATCGTCAGGCCTGACGTTATTCCTTCTATGTCACGCCTATCTAGAGTACTACCCTTAATAAGTAAAATTATAAGTTCGCAAATGAAGCAAATATTAATGTAATATTGCTCACTACATCCTCTCAATTACCAGTACAAATATCTGTACCTATACCCCTATAATACTGTATATCTCGTTACTAAATTTCCCTCAAAAATTGGGGAAAACAAGCTTCTCTATATTTGACCTTCAATATAACATTCTATATATATAGACCTCGCTTTTTATACCAGAAGGTTCTTTCTTAACACTAACAGCCTATTTCTTTATATACAGTTGCCCCTAATAATCTATTAACAGCCTATGCCACTATAGTTTGGTTTCCTGTCTCGATTTCAGTATACATATTGTATCTTATAATATCCTGTCACAAATGACATAATTTCAATGCATACAAGTTGACCTAAAACCGGTTACATGGTGGTTTTCACTATGTAAATGCTTTAAATGATTGTTACGAAAAGTGGTGTATAGCAAGCATTAACTCTCACTTAGAAAATAGCCCACATGTTATCTCAAATTCATTCCCCAGTTCTAATTGCATGAAAAATGTGCGACGTCAGTGTTATTATTTGTGCTCAATAGTTTACAATGAAAACATTTTATTAGCGTTTCACTCTTTCTGTTAGAGAATGTGATACTCCAGACGGCGGACACTATTAATACTTGAAATGCAGATGTGGTGATCGGGAAAGGAATTTTAGGAAGTAATCGGAAGTAATCCTCACAAGTTTCCGTGGAGTCATATTGCTCGTTCAACTTACCGTGAGGAAATAATGCATTTTCGATTGTATTGCAAGCATAACTGTGTTATTAAACCTTTTATTTAAGCTTTAATATCTAAGAGTTAATATTTTAAACCCCATAAGTATGTATTAGTATTAGTATTAAATTGGCATGTCTATTTTTTATTTAAACTGGTTCTACAATTTAGGCTATGCCAACTTCCAATAATTCTCTACCCGTCCTTCAAATATGTTGACCTTTTTCTTATTTTATTAATATCAATATAACTAAAGCAAAAAAAAAAAAAAAAAAAAAAAAAAAAAAAAAAAAAAAAGAAGGAATAAACCGTTTTTGTTGATATTTTTATTCCAATATAACACAATCTATGTATTCTGATAATATTGTACCTAAGTCCAGTCCACACCTAGTATGCCAATCAAAGTTTATTTTACCTGGACCACCTCTTGTATTATATTTAGTTGTACTGAGGCATGGTTCGAACCTAGGTTTGCCTTTTACAATAAAAATCTTGGTCAGGGCCAATCCGACATGACGCAAGACAAATGTTCAAAGTCACAAGTTTCCAACATACGTTATCAGTTTCAAAAGTAAATACGAGGGCTGATCGACAAAGAGGGAGACTGGCTTCTTTCCTGTAGCTTCCCTAATAGTTTCCTATCAGTACTATGCGTATTTGAAAACAGCATACTTTTATATATAATCCCCATATGCGGCAGCACTATGGTATTGGTAGGTTGGCAGTAATGCTCTGTTTTTGGAGATTCTGACTGCATTTCTTGTATCACAAAATGATTGGAATGGTTTATCAGCACACAGTTCTCCCTTACAGCACTGTTACAGCAGCATACTGCATATCAGTGTAGGCTAAACTGATGGGGCACATTGCAACAAAACAGACAGCGTTTGGTTAAATTTAACATTAACTATTAACTGATGGGGCACATTGCAGCAAAACTGGTAGCTTTTGGTTAAATTTAACATTAACTATTAACTGATGGGGCACATTGCAACAAAACAGACAGCGTTTGGTTAAATTTAACATTAACTATTAACTGATGGGGCACATTGCAACAAAACAGACAGCGTTTGGTTAAATTTAACATTAACTATTAACTGATGGGGCACATTGCAGCAAAACTGGCAGCTTTTGGTTAAATTTAACATTAACTATTAACTGATGGGGCACATTGCAACAAAACAGACAGCGTTTGGTTAAATTTAACATTAACTATTAACTGATGGGGCACATTGCAACAAAACAGACAGCGTTTGGTTAAATTTAACATTAACTATTAACTGATGGGGCACATTGCAGCAAAACTGGCAGCTTTTGGTTAAATTTAACATTAACTATTAACTTATGGGGCACATTGCAACAAAACAGACAGCGTTTGGTTAAATTTAACATTAACTATTAACTGATTGGGCACATTGCAGCAAAACTGGCAGCTTTTGGTTAAATTTAACATTAACTATTAACTTATGGGGCACATTGCAACAAAACAGACAGCATTTGGTTAAATTTAACATTAACTATTAACTGATGGGGCACATTGCAGCAAAACTGGCAGCTTTTGGTTAAATTTAACATTAACTATTAACTGATGGGGCACATTGCAACAAAACTGGCAGCTTTTGGTTAAATTTTATGTTAACTATGCACGTCTCCCACCTTATAGACTCGATCTTGACCCCAAGGCCGTTTTTATTCCCACCATTTAGGTCAAAGCTGCGGGGCCCTCAATTTGAGAAATATCTGAAGAAGTGCTCAAGAAAAATGTGGTCATTTTCGAGGAGCACATAAACAATGGCCTGCACCATGTCCTCGAGGACTCAGAGACGCTATAAAACGTGCATTCAAGTACGAGAGAATTAATTTGTGAAGAACATGAGTCAAGCTTATAGGCATGTTTGTTTTGCATGTTCGTTGGAGTGCAATTTCAGAACTACTAATGTTTCTTGGCGTAGTGATTTAGTACGTTTATACATGGTAGGATGCCTCTTATACATCTAAGGCAATTCATTCTCCTTTTACCTTTTCTCCTACGTGTAAATAAGCAGAGGAAATATTGTATTCGACCCAATATTTCGATCTCGAGATTTCACCGTAAATGTATGTTTTGAGGCCCCCGAATCTAAAAAAGCCAGTTTTAGAAAAAGGTCCGTGTGTGAGTGTCTGATTTTGAGCAGCATAACTCAAAAACTAAAGGTTGGTTAAAAACCAAAGTTGGTATTTAAATTTAGTAACTTTCAGGAATCCGATGTTCATGAAATTTCCTCTGCTCCAAACTACGCTTTACATGGAATATTTTTCGATAGTTTTGATTTTCTCAAAACTGGCTGTAATAATTTCGATTAAAATGCCATGTGTTTAAGATATTCTTATGGTAAATGAAAGGCATTCTTTGAATTTCCTGGCTATAGCCTATGTAGTACTGTTAACTCCTAAAGACTTTACATAACTGGTAAACCGTAAACGACTACTATCTTACAATGCAAAAAGTGTAGGTCTCATTAAAATACACAATTTATGTGCAAATTAATTCTTTTTGTGTACCAAACCATTTTCGAAATACTCCTCATTTGTGTGAGATTTGCAATACTTATACTTTTCTCAAATCCAAGGTTGTTGTTCACTTTTCTATTTCTTGGCCGTACAAAGAGAACGCAATCTCAAATCTTCCACTAGCAACCAGACTTAGAGGATTTGACTATCATTCCAAGGGTACTATATTCCCATACTTCCCTTCAAAGGCCGCGCTGAAACCGTGCAAAAGGACCACGGAGACAGAAATGATCCCTGCTGGTAAGACAGGGTTAATAAACCTAAGACCTTAGAAACTAATAATCATAATAAGTCTAGAAGACGAAGAGAGGGATGAAGAGTAGCAACAAATACAGCTACAGTTGATGAATAAGAAAGGGGTGAAATGTGGGTGAGCGGCTCGGGACCCCGGGTACGCCAATCCCGTACCTACCGTAGTACGCCCTGAGGGTAGAGGGCGTAGGAATAGAAGAGAGAAAGTGATGTGAGTGCAACGCATCAATTCAATTCAATTCAAAAATGTTTATTTGGGCTGTTTAGGGACAACCCTCTTCAGCCGCGTTTTTGGTATTTTTGCTTGTTGTGTGTGAGAGATCTTCCGGGCGTGTGTGTGTATTGTTTTGATTGTGCTGGCGTGGTTTATGTGTTTATTTGTGTTGTGTGTTTGTTGGTGTGTGATTTCTCGTCCCCAGCTGCATGGTGGTGGCTTCTGCCCTCAAAGATTTTAGGTTTTAATTGTAGGAAAAGTTTGTTGTTTGTTGTTGCTGCCCCGGGTCATGAGATTTTTTGTTTTAGTTGTGTTGTTTTGTGTGTAAGGTTATGAAAGTGTGTGTGTGTTTATGTTTGGTGTGTGTTTAAGTTTGTTGTATGTTTGTGTTTTTTATTATAGTTTGCAACACATCTAAATTCTTTACTGCTTAAATTGCCCGGTTTAACTTAGCCGTGTTTCCATCAAACTTTTCTGCTGACGGCAAGAAAAAGTTACAGTTACGTTATAAATGAAAGCTTTAACTCTCGTAAAACACCGAATTTTATCTTTTTATTGTTTTATATTTGTTTAAAATGCTCTTAGAACACAGATGCAATTTATACATGATTCTAGATTTCAAATGCATTACATTCCTTTTACCAAGCGTTGCAATTTATTCCACCAAACATAAAATGATCGGATTCCAAAGGCTCTACACTTTTTCACTTTGTTTTGAGAAACCGTTTCAGCATGTCAACATTGAAATGGAATAATGAACATTTTTTGAGTCAGTGTTTGTTAATCAGCCTTGGAGTTGGGTTGGAAAGCGTAGAGATACGCGGCAAGGTTATATGGAACAGGACTTCTTGTGCAAGCTCCCTAGCAGTCACTGGCCACATATCGCAGAACTCCATATAGTGTAATTACTATTATTAATCAACAACGCTACAAAACGTCAACGACTGTGAACAAGATAGGTTATGTAAGGGTTCCTAACAAAATATACCTATCCTCCACTAGAGTTGTCAACTTGACTTTAACTCGGGGACAGTGCTTCACGCTACATTGAAGAAGAAAAATGTAGATATAAAAGAGGGGCAAGTTTTGCGTTATTTTATGTCTCGCCATTAATCCCTTTTCATTTCCCTGAAGTCTCGAAGCTGCTTCTCCAACAATCCAATTTGCTGCACACGTAGAGCGCCGCTCCCTGACACATGTCTTTCCTCCCTTCGGCATAAAAATATGTTCCAATTAAGAATTCATTCCCCAGAACAACCCCGTCACCATGACAAGTGGAATCCGCGAGAATTCCAATGAAGCCAGGGAAATATGTTGTACGTCCGTGGGCTTCCTGGTCTATAGTCAGATATTTTATCAGTGCTAAATGCATTCCGTAACACTTCACCGGAAAACGGGAGCATGCTGTATTTCAATACCTGCCTCTAACTAGCCTGGAATGAAAAAATATGTCCTGCATCGCAATCGGGTGAGGCAGAGAATAAGTCTTTGACTATGGTTCCACTGGCTGTAATTTAGTGCTTTTATGAGCAATACTATACTGCCTAAAAATGAAGAAGGCCTTTACCTGGCTGAAGCCACATACATAGTATTTTATTTAAAAAGTATGTGATGTTCCAGTTTTTTTTTCTTTTTTTTCTTTTTTTTTTTTTTTCTTTTGCTTGCTGTTTTGTATAGTCACTAGAGGAAGTATTGTATTCCACCCAAAAATTCGATGTGGAGATGTCATTGGAAATCTATGTTTTGAGGCCCACTGAATAAAAAAAAAAAAAAAAAAAAAAAAAAAAAAAAAAAAAAAAAAAATTTTTAGAAAAAGGTGCGTATGTATTTGTATGTGTGATCTCTCTGTTTGTGAACAGCATAACTCAAGAACAAAAAGTAGATTAGAAACCAAAGTTGGCATTTAAGTTTAATATCTTTTAATGTTGCAACAGGAAGATTTTGAAGAAAATTCCCCCAACCTAAACTAGCTTTAACATAAAAATGGCACAAATGATTTTGGATTAAAATGCCATATGCTTAAGAAATTTTTACGGCACACAAAAGTTATATTTTGAATTTTCTGGCTATATGCTTGATAACCTTTGCATAGCTCATAAACGCAAGAGATAGACTAGGTCTTACCATACCAGAAATGTAGATTTCGTTATTCCTTTTTTATGTCTTGGTCGTGCAAAAAGAACGGAATTTCAAACCTTTCATATAGCGACACTATTAAAACATTTAACCATCGCTCAAAGCCTACTGCATTCTCCTTAAACCTACAAGGAAATAAGCAATAAGGTAATATCTGCAAATGTTTATCTTGAGTAACATGAAGAACATGGAGGAATAAGTGTGTAAGAATAGTTAATACAAGAGTAGAGAAAATCATGTGAGTGCAGCACATCAGATTTTTTTTATTTTAGTTAACTTTAGTATACGAAGAGCCCCATTATTATAAGCGCCACAACACAACTATTTATTTATATTCATTAAACCAGATTCTCTGGAAACTCTTTCCTTTCAGTTCTGGAAGCACATAGTTTTCACTTGGATTCTAGTGTTCCGTCAACAATTTCACTCAAATCTCTCTATCATTTTTTGAGTAATTCCATTCGAAGCATACACTCTTATATGCAACTTGAGATGGGGACAAGATTCTCTTTGATAGCAACCGTTACAGAAGTAGAATTAGATACGATAGTACACGTCAGAGATGATCTTACTTTAACAGCATCTGAAGACTCACAAATACCTCGAAGTATGCCGGCTCTCCGTATGTTCGATTCACTTCTTTTTTATCACAAACATGTGCAAATCATATTTTACTCATTTTGAATTTACTATGAAACTGAGCTGATCGACATAAAACCTGTACCCATATACAAGCATTTCTAACTTGATTTAAATGATCACCCTTGCACATTGGCGGAGACAGTGAAACACTTCCAGAACAACGACACAATTTACAGGATCTAGTACAATGCTTTATGCATGGAATGCGACCGCCGAAGTCCTTGAGTGTCATTAAACAATAACTTGAGCCTGTGAAGCATTATTGCATTTTATTGATTCATAACTTCAGTTTAACACAATGGAATAAAACCCTTTCGCTCAAATAAACTCTATGTTATTAGCTTTTCTTATTACTGAATATTTAGTAGTATCACTGCATAAAGTCCCTTTAAAGGGAACAGCTAAACTATTTCAGAGCGCCACACTATCATTATTAAGTCGTATGGAATGAAATAAAGATTCGGGATCAATAATTACTTGACGATAACTTAGTCAACGGCGTGGGTATTGCTGGTACAATTTCAAACGTTACTTTTTTTTTCCAAGCTTGAGATACTTATAATTAAAATTTGAAAACAAAATTAAAAAATGCCACAGGCCTTTAGCATATTATCAAGATACACAGCTTGCAATAACACTGGAACTTATTTTCCTCATGCATCCAATATTAATTAACAGATCACGATATAACACTAAAGACGATAATAACCGGTAAGCCCGGACGCTGCTGGTAAGAAATGCCAGTAGGAGCCTGATCTCCGCCCAGCAGCAGGAGGCGCTTACCTGCCCTAAAGAACCGACCGCCGAACGCACAATACAGCATGCGGGGACAATAGCTATCATGTGGTGATCCGGTGTCTAGACTGTTCTCCCACAGCCACTCTGGACCATTGTACTTCCAGAACTTTTCCATTGTTTACAGATTTATTTCAGGAGCTATTGGCGGCGCCGTGGCCGAGCGGTTAGCGCGCTCGCCTACCACCTAGGCGGCCCGGGTTCGATCCCAGGGACCCGCATGTGGTATTCCCCAATGACACATGACCGCCAAGATACCAATGGGGACCCTTCCTCTCAGGAGCTACGTGGATGTATATGACAATGGAACGACTCCGCACCTAGTGTCGCACAAAAGGAGTGGTGTGGAGTGTCCACTCAACTTTCGCGCCTGAGCCTCCAAAGAGAATACAAGTTGGATCTGTGCTAAAACCATGGGACAGGAACCACGAAGCTGGGATAGATTCCTGTTGGTGAGACGACTTCATAAATGTAATACCTATCCTATGGAAAAATAATAAAACTAGAAGAGGAAGGGTCTATTACTAAGGAAAACGTGACTCAAACCGATGGATATGAGGGGATGATAATAGAGGTGAGCAGCTCGGTACTTCGGGTGCGCCAAACCCGTATCTACCGAAGTAGACCCCTTAGGGATATACCTAGTAGAGAATGTAAAGATTGTACATGTCAAATTTGCGAACCGTTTTCATTTATTATACAAGCGTAAGGTGCATCGGACTCCAAGGCCTCTAAATTTCACATTTGGTTTTGGAGCTTACAAAGGAAACCATCTCAGAGTTAAAACCATATAGTTCTTAGAATCTGCTCAAGTCATTTCCAGGAAGTTAATATTGTGGTAGTACATCGCACGATTTCTTAGGAGTGACCTCCCAGATCGTTATTCCTCTTCAAAACGAAAAAAAAAAGAATAAAAACCTTATTTTGTTTGTTGACTACGCTGTGATTGTCATATCAACGCCACCGATGTACCGAAATTCCGTTCCGTAGTTCTTTCAAACGCTAGTAAATCTACTGACATGGGGCTGTCAGTAGGTTTCAGCACACTCAAAAGCAATCGGTCTGGACGGACTTAAATCTGTGACCTTGGGATAAGTAGGTCAGCGTCTCAAGTGAACCACACAGATCAACTCTTTATTCCTGGAAAACGTGGAATCAGTCTTGCTGACATTGTTGGTATAAGGTTACTGTCAGCAGTAGTTTCAGTTACGGTATTTGAATATCCCCTTCCCGAATTTTGACGTAGAGGAGAACACAATGCACATGCTAGCAGAACTCTGTGTCATTTTAAACAGTGTTTCGCGCTGCGTCGTCACCCTTCCAGATGGGTCCTTGCATTCCAACAATATCTAAAGCTGCGCAACGCTGACCATCGTATTTCTTCTTCCTTGTTGGGTTGTGGTTAGGTGATTTCACTTGCGTAATTAAAGCTTCACGAAAAGTAAAACCACAGTTACGCTTATGTAAGCTTCTAAGGTCTACCATTCCTCAAACTTCCAGGCTTCCTTGGTGATAACCCTCTGAACTACCTTCTATACATATCCCATTCGATCACCGTAGGTATAGAGTAATTCCACGAATATGTCATACCGAGTGTTAAAATTTGAAATTAATGTTTCACTTTTTTACTGAGGAAAGATGATGTTAGATACTCCAAAGTATCTTATGAAGTGAAAAATAATTTTTTTTAATATGAATATGGGTTCAAATTTCACTTCTTACCCACATATTTCCAAAGCACTAAAAATAAGCGCGAATAACGCTGATTATCATATCAATATTTCAGGAGATATGTACAACTGTTTTAATTTTTTTGTCCTGTACATCACACAATGACTCTTCGTCTTCGAAACGTGTATATGTCCAATAATTTTCGACATTTATAAATAATCCTTAGAGCCTCTTTAATTATTGCTGTGTGTCAATGTCAGTTAGCCACGGTAAATAAGGATGAAGTCCTCTGGAGGGAAAAATAATAGACTGAAATAAATATCCTTTTTGATTCTGCGTCATTATAATATAACAAATAAAAAGTATCAGAAATTTTTCCTCTATAGTCATTAATTTTCCCACAAAACACGTGACTAACGGACAATTAGTGCTGGCACCTTGTGGTCGTCATACGCGTACAGTGCTTGTGAGACTTCAGTCAGCATAGACGTATCAGTCTGTTTTTGACTCCATGACTAAAACACCAGCCCAAAGACAATGTGAATACAAACAACGTCTGAAGGAGCAAGGCAGTTATGCACAATGGAAGGAAAAAATAAAAGTGACTATGAGGAAAGGAAGAGCAATACCGAAACATACAAAACAAGGAAGAGAACACCTCAAAGCTGAATATAGGAGATATAAGCAAGCACAGTGGGCAAGACAGAAGATAAGAGACCAAGAAGGGATTGATAAGGATACTCCATCAACATCAACCGCTTTCAAAACCAAACGGTATTTCGGAAAGTGCAGAAAACGTGTTGAGGAAGCATTGCCGCAATCTCCACGTAAAAGAAAAGAAATGATTTGTAAATTAGCAGTTGAAGAGGGATTGCATGTTGTAAAACCAAAGCATTCTGTCCCGGTATCAGGAAAACAACTATCAGAGGAACTTAAAAGTGCAAACATCAAGTTCTATCAGAATGATTCAATATCTTACCAAGCTCCTAGAAGAGATGATTTTATTGAAATCCATGTTCAGGGAGAAACAAAAGAAGTTCGCATTAGGTATCTAGTGGTAACATTAAAAGAAGCACATGCACTCTTTCTACAAGACCGAGTAGAAATGTCCGTGGGGTTGACAAAATTCGCTGAATTACGCCCTGCTCACGTGCGTCTTCAAAGTCAGATCCCACATAATGTGTGCACATGCATTATACATGAAAATACGAAGTCTCTTCTCAAAGCATTGTGTAAAAATCATGTACTCACTAAGACTGAATTTCGTAAGTTCATAGCACAAGTGGTTTGTGATCAGAAATTGAGTGAATGTGTGCAGGGAGGATGCTCCAAGTGCCCGGGATTGAGTGGATAAACTTGCTAATTCTCCATGCGAATGGAAGCTGTGGAGTTCACGTAATGGAAGAATGGAAATAGAAGTTAAAAATGGGTCTGTAAAAAACTGCATTGAAGAACTGAGCAATTGCCTGCCACGTTTCCTAAATCAGGTTTATGTAAAAAGACAGCAATCTGAGGCCTTTAAGAAGGCTCAGGAAAATGTTGCAATTAGTGAAGCTGTGATACAGATCGACCTCTTTGAGAACTACACATGCAAGGAGCTGCCCACTGGAACAATACACAGATCTCAATATTTACTGCTGTTGCCTGGTATAGGAAAGTAGATATTGGTGAAATTCAGCAGCAATCTTTTGCTTTGGTGTCTGATTATGTATCGCATGACAAATATGCAGTTGATATTTGCTTAAGGAATATAGTTTCGGAAATATTGGATATTGTTCCGAATCTTGAACTTGTGAAAGTGTTTTCTGATGGAGCTGCTTGTCATTTTAAGCAGAAATACACATTGAGTCATGTGACGTATCTTTGCGTAGTATTTGGAATCCAAATAGAATGGCACTTCTTTGAATCCAATCACGGAAAGGGGGCAGGAGATGCGACTGGAGGACAAGTGAAGAGGATGGCATGGACAGTTGCGAAAGCAGGCAGCAGGATTTAGAGTGCTGAAGAATTTGTTAATACTGTTAGAAAGAAAATCAAAATATGTGTTCTTGAAGTTTCTCTGCCTGAAATTGAAGAAGCAAAAGAATTTCTCGACAAAAGATTTGAACGTATTTCACCTATGCCGTCCACTCAGCGGGTTCATTATGTGAAAGTATTAGGCTTAAATGTGGAATATGCTTTTCTTTCATGTGCGGAAAGTGTCAGAATGGTGCACAACTTTCGGAAATAAAAACAGTGTAGTGATATGCGCGTGTACTACGAGACTACTGCATCTAGCGTTCCTGCACTATAAGGAGTTCAATCCAGAGTGTGTTACAGGTATAGGTTGCGCGTTCGTTCTTGACGAATGACCTTGAGCAGAAATCCAGTGAGTAGGCCTACCCTTAATAAACTGGTCAGCAAATGTTTATGCTACGATAACAGACACCTCTGTTTTCCTCTGTCGCGTTTGTGTATACAGTCGACTGCAGAAGTTTTGTGCGGTACGGATGTATGTATGCATGCAACGAAAATAGCAATTCAGACGAGGGAGAGATGTCGGGAATAGAATAAATGCAAGAAAGTTAAGTGGAAACCGTTATAGAGGTATAGTGTATAATACGTGTGGCTGATATTACTGCAAGTGTCATAAATTGATTTGTAGTGTTGTACTACTTCAGCTCAGAAGCATGCGCGTCATCTCACTGCAGACTGTACCTCCTCTCTCTCGTTCCCGCAAAAGCTGAGTAGAGACTCGCATTTAACCTTTCATATAAAATTTTCATTCGTCAAGAAGTAACGCGCGACCTATATGTGCTGTGTGCTCTCATGTGTCGTCTTTGTTATGGTTTTGAGTCAGCTTCTTATACTTGCAATGACGTAACTGTGATAAGAAATGAGAGCTGTCAACATCTGTTTATTCTGTTTATGTTGCATGACTTTAATGCTTCTCCAAAGGATATGATTCTTCTCAAAATGATAAATACAATTACACACCTCCATGTATTACATGTATGTAACGTATAATACATATCACTATGATTTACCATATGTTATACCATGTAAAACAAAGACAAAGTATTACAATTTTCGCAAGTGTCAGTTAGTCACAAACTCATATCAGTTAGTCACGCTGACCTCTGAATAAATATCTCCTCTGAGAATAACATGCCAAACCTTTTTTCAGGTCATTTGAAAGCTTATAAGTTCCTCTCTCAAGTGATTTTTCAGAACAAATCAAATAAGAAAACTTTCAGAGAAAACAGAGGACAAACGTTTGAAGTTGGACCTGCAGTTGACAAAAATGTCAGTTAGTCACGAAAATTTTAGCGCTCGTTATTAAATAATTGTTTCACTTTTTAAGGTTTTTATATTTCCTATCACAACCGCCAATGTATTCTCTGTCATCGTATGTCGTTAAAATAACACCTTTAGACAGCCATTTTAAGAAGAAAATGTAGTGTAAATGTCAGTTAGTCACACGCGGAATTGCTCTATATGCCAAACAGTGAAGAGGACTGCGTTGTTAAATCTGGCATTAGTGTCATTGTTAACCTTACAATGTTGTTTCCCTGTGGCAGTTTAAGTTCAATTATAATTTTGAATTCAGTGCCCCGGCAACCTATATCTTATTTAGAATTGATGTAGCTTCTACTTCTGATTGTATATTTAAGATGAGTTGACAATTATTGCGGCAGTTATGAAATCAGTACATACGGATATAAATATTTTAAACGTTTCTGTTAACTCGCTTTCTTGTCTATCTATTCGGTACAAATTTTGCAATCAACTGTAAAAGAACTTCTCGATAACATAGAGGCTTGAAACTTTAAACAAAGCTCAGAACTGGACGATGGTACAATATTAACTCACTTTAAAGAACATCTCCCATCCCAAACTACTCTTTACATGGCAAAAGGTTTGAAAATCTCGAATTTTCAGAAACAGCTCTAACGGTTCTCCGAGATTAAAACTATACGTTTCAGATATTTTCATGGCAAATGAAATGTAGCAAGGAGTATCACGAGCAGCTGTCATTGAAACACTCAGATGATTTAGGTGAGCCACTCGTGCATCAGTTACCTATTGCGTGTCCCAAGTTGTTTACCCTTTTCTCTTTTTTAAATCTTACAAGTATTCTCATACCCATTAAAAGTTTACAGTCCCAAATTTTCAGGAATGTCATTACATGGAAGAAGCCTATGGAATGGTTTCGCCCAGGAGTGACTAGGATATTTTTATCACTTTTTAATAACAATCTGTCGTTACTCTTTAATATCCTATACAAGGAACGCAAGAATGTTTTTGCTGATTTCGTGAGCAGTGTTGTAGGTTGCAATTAGTACTTTGTGTTCCAAATTCGTAAACTTAAGTTGTAAACACGATTGTCACGAAATTCACGCCACATGGATTTTCTCTTTCTACTCAGGGTATTAGCACGTTTGAGGAGTAATTTTAGTTGCTTAAATTTGTCTATCTCTCCGAACATGAAACGTCAAAAGACGTGAAAAACATAACGGAAAATATTTAGGTTCTGTGATTCAACTCGTGTGTTATGCTTAAAGGGCGGCCTACGTTCAACAGAGCTGTTTTTGGGTCATCTGCTCCACAGTAAATATAGCTTGAAGAAACAAAGGAAAAAATCTGATGCGTTGCACTCACATGACTTTCTCTACTCTTGCACAAACTATTCCTACAAAGGCTTACTCTATCAACTTCATGTTCATCGAGATAATAATTTGCGCAAGTTATCTTATTGCTAATTTTCTTCTAGCTCTAAGGAGAATAGTTGGTTTTAAGCGACAGTCAAATGCTTTAAAAGTGCTTCCTGTGTGATGACTTTGAAATTCCCTTGCTCTTAGTGTGACCAAGAGATAACAAAATAAATAACGACCTGCCATTTAAGAGCGTGACAAGTTATTGCAAAACCCTGACAAATAACAAGCAATATCTCCAAATTACGCACTTCACAAAACATACCATTTGACATAAATTATGCATTTCAAGAGAGCTGCATTTTTGTAATGTTTCCTCTGTCCTTTACGATTTACCAGCTGTACAAAAATCATCAAGAGTAAACAAGACTACATGAGCTATAGCCAGAAAATTCAAAAAATAAACTTTATTTCACATAAAAATATATTACATGTGACATTTTAATGAAAATCATTAGAGCCAATCTGGAAACATTATTCACGTAACCGGTAGTTTAAGATGGAGCAATTTTCTTTAAAACCTTCGTATCCCTAAAAGATGTTAAGCTTAAATACCAACTTTGGTTTTTAACCGACTTTCCTTTCTGAGTGAAGCTGTTCACATACACGCACGCACACACACACACACACACACACACACACACACACACACACACACACACACACACACACACACACACACACACACACACACACACACAGTCGGTCACGACGCAAATATCTCAGTGAAGATTTGTGCACCTCACGTTATTTCTAAGTTAGTGTGGTTATACTATATATTTCTGCTTAATTATAGTGTAGTTTAATTATTTATCGTCTTGTAGTGCATTGTTAATGTTAGTAATACTGGGGATTTACTACGTGGAGTGATTCGTTAAGATTTAGTGTTCATCGTTTTTTGTTGATTTGTTATTTAAAGGCTTTGGGAGGCCATGTTTTTTATGGTTTTTTTATTATTATTATTATTATTATTATTATTATTATTATTATTATTATTATTATTATTATTATTATTATTATTATTATTATTATTATTATTATTATTATTATTATTATTATTATTATTATTATTATTATTATTATTATTATTAAAGGAAACTCTTCTGTACAATTAGGTACAATATGGTTGAGCTAAGCTATACACAGAACAACATGAAACGTGTAATTGGGGTGCCATCCAGCGATAGTCCCAACAATATAACACAGAAATAGGGAAAAACAGTTACAGAAAAAGCATTTGTATAGAACTAGATGTTCATTCGTAAATCAGAATGCCAACGGCGCTTCAGTCTTCGTCGTAGAGGTTCAGGAGGAAGATAAATATGGCGGAGCAGAGGATTGTCATGGCGCAGACAGGATTGATGCAGTCTTCTGTAGCAGATGCGGAGGATACACATCACCTCCGGTAGACCTAAATCCGCATGCAGCGTAGAGTTGCGCACGTACCAGGGAGCGCCTGTCATGAGGCGTAGAAAACGATTCTGCGTACGCTGGATCCTCAGGATCTGCGATGGAGCTGCAGAACCCCAAATGGCACAGCTATACTGCCACATGGGTCGAATTAGGGAAGTATATACCAGGCGCTTGTACCGCAAAGGCAAGGGCGAGGAACCAGACACAAGATGATGGACTTCGCGGATACGGTGACGAATCCTCTGCACTAGACTACAGAGATGGGGACCCCATGTTAGCCGGCTGTCCAAGATAAGGCCAAGGTATCTTATGGAAGTCGCTGTGGGTATCTCCGTCCCATTCAGGTAAAGGGGATGATGGGTCACGTTCTTTTTGTAAGTGAACTTCACAACTCTGGACTTATGAGCGTTCATAGTCACCCTCCAACGTTGACACCAGGATTGAATTTGATTACAGAAGTCCTGAAGGTGGCTAGCAGTCACAGCACAAGTGCCCACACTCAGGGCTGCCACGTCATCGGCAAAGTGAGCGATGGTGAGTTGAGGATGACGAGGAAAATCGGAGGTATATACTAGATATAATAAAGGGCCTAGTACGCTTCCTTGCGGCACACCAGATGATATAGGAAGGGCCTTGGAGAAGGCATGGTCATATTTTACGGAAAAGGTGCGATTATGCAAATAGGACTGTAGGAGGCGGAAATAGGTGTCCGAGAGATGCGGTTTGAGCTTGAATAACAAACCATTGTGCCAAACCTTATCAAAAGCTTTCTCCGTATCCAGAAACAATCCTAAGCACACAGATAGACGTTCATATGTATCAAGAATAGTGTCAACGATGCGGTGTAGCTGTTGAGAGCAGGAGTGAAGAGGGCGAAATCCAAACTGAGTATCAGGGATAATTGGTGCGAGCTCAGAGAAGAGGCGAGGTAGAAGGAGACGTTCGAAGATTTTGGAGAGAAGGGAGAGTAAACTAATAGGACGATAACTGCTTGGATCGTTTTTAGCTTTGTCAGGTTTAGGAAGAAGGATAACAGTAGCATGCTTCCATTGGTGAGGGATATGAGCAGTGCGGAGAATAGCGTTGTAGATCTGTGTTAGCAGGACTAGCGCATTCCGGGGAAAATTAAGTAATAAGGGTTGCACAATAAGATCAGGACCTGGAGATTTGTGAGCTGAGGAGCGGACGATGGTATTTTTAACTTCAGCAGGGGTAAAGTAGTGTCGAAAAGGAGTGAGTAATAAAGGTTGCGTGAGTTCTTCCTCCACTCGATGATTAAATTCCACGTCGAGCACAGGATTGGGTGAAAACTGTCGTACCAGGAGTTCAGAAAACAGGTTGACCTTTTCAAGTGGCGTAGAAAACCAAGTATTGCCAACCTTAAGAGGTGGTATGGCAGCAGAATGGCGTGTCAAAGTTCTAGTCTTCTGCCATAAGGATCCATCGCGGGTGTTTAAGACTCGAAGTTTGCTTTCAGCAGCATTACTGCGTGCAGCACGTAGGGCAGCCTTCAGCTCCCGAGTAGCGCGGTTAAAATTACTTTTATGAAGTGGGCAATGCGTACGTTCCCAGAGTTTCCTACAGTCCTTCTTGATGGAATGTAGAAGACGAATCTCTGGAGAGTAGAAAGTCACAGACCGAGGACGGAGATCGTGGATATTGCTGCTGGCAAGGTTGGCGGCACACTGTATATTACGAGTCAGGGTAGAAACAGCCACATCAACATCACGGGGTGACTTAAGCGGCACTGTCGTAACAGTGAGACCAGCAAGCAAAGAGGTGTACAAAGGCCAATCAAAAGGATATCGTACCAGGGACGGAAAGAGGTCTTTATACTTCACACCGTCAGAGAGAGTAAGCAGGACTGGTAAATGATCGGAGCTCAGATCGTGAATAACGGAAGGAAGGGAACAGTGACGGGAAATATTACGTCCAATGAAGAAATCCAGCACGTCTGGAGTCCCACCATTGTGCGGGTAGAACGTGGGTTCAGTTGGAGAGATTACATCTAGGTGTAACTGATGAATTGCAGTGTGTAGGAGTTTACCTCTAGGATTTGAGAGATTCGAACCCCAAAGAGGATGTTTGGAATTAAAGGCGCCTCCGACTAGAAAGGGGGCCTTGAAGGCATGAGTGATACCCCAGAAATCAGCGAGAGTAACAGGATTCTAAGGAGCAGAATAAAAAGATCCGACTTGAATGTTTGCGGAAGTAGTAGAAAGTTGAATCCGAGCAACCTGAAAGGAGTCCTCCAAAATGGGTGGAAGGGCGTGGTGAGCCAAACAGGTTTTGATAAGCACCGCAGAACCACCCATTCTAGATGTTTGTTGTGAACTTTAAATTTATTGCTTTAAGTTTAAATACCACAGTGAATGTTGAAGAGACACATTACTTAACGTATGAAATAGTTGTGATATAAACTGTGCGTCTAAAAAGCAGGAATTTTGTTAAAATGGCAGATGATGTAGATGAGCGTGTGGAAAGTGCCTTAAAGTTATTGACAAATGTTATGGAAGAAAGCGGTAATCTCAGAAAGGACCTGAAATCTGACATCCTTAAATCAGTAAGCACACTTAGAAAAGTAATTAATGAACTTAAGTGTGACATAATAGAGAAAGATAAAGAAATTAGTAACCTGAAAAATGATCGGAAGAATGAAGCTACTAGATACGTTGAACGGAGTAGACATGCGAAGTGCATACACACTGCGCCATCTGTGGACGGAAGATTGACAACACAAGACGGATCCGGCACGTCCAGACAAGAACCGAGGAACTACGCGACTGCAGCAAGCAGTGAACAAGAAGGTAACCGCAAGAAAACCTTTAAGCTAATCGTCAAAAGTAAAAACAAGCAGAGCCCTGAATATATGAAAACACTGATTAAAACAAAACTGAATCCAATAGAAATGAAAGTCGGAATAAACGCATTCAAAAGATGAAGGAATGGGCAATTAATGATAGAATCAGAGAATAAGAATGAAATGGACACTGTCTGCATAAATATTAACGAAAAATGCGGGGAAGAGCTGGACGCAAAGATGTTAAACCTTAGAAATCCTAGAATAATCATTTTCGACATATCAGAAGAAATTACAATGGATAATGTTCTTCAAGCTATTACAACACCAAATATACTTTTAGAAAACTACAATAATCAAATACAACCAAAATTCATCTTTGAAGATAGAAAAAAGAACAGGAATTTAGTACTCGAAGTCAGTTCATCAGTAAGAAAAGAAATATTAAATAAGAAACTAAAAATTGGTTGGAATATATGCAACTGGGATGACTATATTAGAATAAATCGTTGTTATAAATGTAGTAAATATAATTATAAGGCAAAGGACTGTAAAGGAGAGCTAACATGTCCTAAATGTGCAGATAATCATGCCCTGAGGGACTGTAAAGCAGAGGAAAAAGACTACAAATGTATCAACTGCAGTAACTACAACAAATATAATAAGGGGAATGAAGAAAGTACTATTAATGAGAATCATTCTGCACTATCAGTAGACTGTCGAAGTTATCAAATAGCACTACAGAGATTTCAACAAACTATAGACTACTAACATGGACAATACACAAATATCACTAAGATGTGTGCAACTCAACGTCCAACATTCAAGAGTAGCAACATCAAATCTGGTACAATACATGAAGACAAACAAAATAGATATTGCTTTTATACAAGAACCATATCTCATCCGAAACAAAATAGCAGGAATACCAACATCCATAAAAATACACACACGTGGGAACGGTAAGAAGAGGACAGCAATACTAATCAACAACAGAGATGTTGATGTAATAACCATAACTCAACTGTCAGACGAAGACTGCCTCGTTGTTGAAGCACACTATAAAGGATTAACCATTTTGGGAGCTAGCATGTACTTTGATTACAGAAGAGATATAAACGAAGACATCCATAAAGTAAACAAGATTATAGAGATGCAGCGGCGTAAAGGAATAATATTATCAATGGATAGTAACGCAAGAAGTAATTTATGGCACGATTATATAAATAATCAACGTGGAAGAACTTTAGAAGAATTTATCACTACCAATAATCTATACGTAATGAATGATAACATCCATACACCGACATTCGAAACAGAAAGAGGTAAAAGCTGGATTGATCTAACAGTGGTTAATAACAGAATACTTAAGTACACAAACGAATGGAAATGTGGAGAGGAAGAAAGTGCGTCTGACCACAAAATGATAACCTTTAAGAACAGTGAAATGACCACTACACAAGTAAGAACATGTGATAGTATACGATATATAGTCAAGGAAGAGGGGTTCCAAATATTTGACAACGTTCTGACAGTAAAACTAAAGGAAGCTTTTGAATGTGAAAATAACACAAACACTACCCTAGACAGAGAACTAGCAGAAAAAGTCAAGAAGTCAATTGACGTTGAGCAAGGTGTGACGCTAAGTATGAACTGTATAAGCGAAGCAAGCAAAAGGTCTTTCAGAATTAACAAAGGATCAAATAACAACACCAAAGGAAAATCAGTACCATGGTGGACTACAGAATTGGGAATCTTAAGAAAGAGAGTAAATGCACTCAGACGTAGATACCAACGAACCATAAACAATGAGGAAATGCGACAAGAGAGAAAAATAAAATACATGGCAGGGAAAATAGAATACCAAGGCGCCATAAATTTAGAACGAATCACTTCCTGGAAAAACTTCTGTTCTATAGAAGAAGGATCTAACCCATGGAATGGGGCATACAAAATATCAGCTGGAAAGACTAAAAGACCAGCCACATATTCAACACTCCAGAATGAAGATGGATCTTATACAACCGATATGAAGAGTACACTCCACTTAATGCTTAAAAACTTCGTACCAGATGATGACGAGCTCGAAGACAGCACACATCAGAAAGCAATTAGACAACAAGCCAAGGAAATCATAGGTTACACCGATGACATCGAATTTACTCAAGAAGAAATGTTAGAAGTGATTGAAGGGTTCAATCCTAGGAAGGCACCAGGAGAAGACGGCTTGACTAGTGATATAATATTAAGAGTATACAGACGATACCCTATATTTTATACGGAGATCTACAACCAGTGTCTTAGAAAGGGGAAATTCCCATCAATTTGGAAAAGATCAATAATAATTCCAGTAATAAAACCAGGAAAAGAAAACACAACACAAGTGTCTAAGTACAGACCCATTAGCTTAATAAATGTAGCAGGCAAAGTATTGGAAAAACTTTTAATTGATAGAATTCTCCACCACATACATTCGAATAATCTCATGAATGAGAATCAGTATGGATTCATACCTCAAAGAAATACAATAGACGCTGTAATGGCAATGAAAGAATTCGTAGATAAAAACATCAAAGAGCATAAATACATTGTGATGACCAGTTTAGATGTCAAAGGAGCGTTCGACGCTGCATGGTGGCCCAGCATACTTAAAAATCTTAAGGATCTTAGAAGCCCCCGGAACTTATATATGCTATCACAGAATTATTTCAATAATAGAGTAGCAATACTGCAGACAACAGATTACAAAGAAGAAAAGGAGATGAAAAAAGGCTGCCCACAAGGATCCTGCAGCGGGCCGGGATATTGGAATATTTTGTACAACACCCTCTTAAACATCGAATTCACTCCAAAAACAAAAGTAATAGCATTCGCTGATGACCTACTAATATTGACAAAAGATAAAAGCGTAGAGGAAGCTGAAGCATATGCTAATGAGGATACAAAGAAAATTGAGAAATGGGCAGAACAAAATAAACTAAAATTTAATGAACAAAAATCAAAAGTTATGCTAGTCGCGAAGAAAAGAACAGGAAATGAGGAAATTAATGTCTACATAAATAACAAGAGGATGGAACAAGTACAGGAAATGAAATACCTAGGAATCTACATAGATAAAAACTTCACGTTTGATCGACATATAAATCATATAACTGAAAAGGCAACAAGCATAACACACGCGTTGGGAAAAATAGCAAAACTACAATGGGGCTTAGGCCATAAAGCATTAAGCACAATATACAAAGGTGCAATAGTACCAATTCTTACATACGGGGAGAGGCAGCAAAGAAAACAAAGAACATAGTGAAATTACAAAGGGTCCAAAGATTGATTAACATAAAGATATCGAAAGCATACAGAACAATATCATACGATGTATCTTGTATAGTAGCTGGAGTGGAACCAATAACAATAATCATCGAAGGAAAAGCGGACGTGTACAAGGCAATAAAAGACAAGGGAACTTTTGATTCACCAGTGGGGCTAAGTAAATGGCAACACCCTGCAAATAAAATTAAAATCAAGCTAAAGGAAAATGCAGATGAAATAACACACTTTGAGATCTACACTGACGGCAGCAAAATACAAGATAAAATTGGAGCAGGAGCAGCAATATTCAAGAATGAAGATTTAATCAGGTCATTAAAATACAAGTTACACGAGAACTGCTCAAATAACCAGGCCGAGCAGATAGCTATTCTTCAAGCTCTAAAAGAAATTGAAAAACACACTGTATCAATAGAAGAAAGATCTGTGACAGTTCACACCGACAGTCAAGTAACTCTGGCACTTCTAAATAATAATAGAAAGCATCATTCCATAGCTACAGAAATACATGAAACAGTCAAAACATTAAGTCAGAAACAATGGAAAATTCAATTCAATTGGGTTAAAGCACATGTAGGAATTCCAGGAAACGAGCTGGCAGACAAAATAGCAAAACAAGCAGCACAAGACGATGGAACTCAAATTATTTATGACAAGATATCTAAATCTACCATTATATCACAAATTAATGAAAGAATAGTACAACAGTGGCAGAATAGGTGGGACCAAACTACAAAAGGACCTATAACAAAGTCGTTTTTTCCCTCTGTCAAAGAAAGACTGAAATTAAAACTACCAATTGCCCCCTGCTTTACAGCATTAATAACAGGACACGGAAAGACCAAATCATACCTGCACAAATTCAAAATAATAGACGACCCCACATGTCCCTGTAATAAAGGACAACAAACAGTACAACATATAATTTATGAATGTCAAGAAACACAAAACAACGAATAAAGCTGAAAGAAGATATTAAGAACAATGGAGGCAGCTGGCCAGTCACTACACATCAATTAGTAACAAAGCATTTGAAGGCTTTCAAAGAATTCTGCATCGCACTAGAACTGTGAGAAATGAACTATACAGTGAAAAAAGAGAAGATACGAGTTTACCAAACATCAGTAACAATCACTAAAACTGTGGAATATTAAAGTGATCAAGCAAAGCACAAAACAATTGAGTGAAATTAATGCATGTAATATTACTTTGTAATAGGGCATGCTGCCTAATTTCAATAAAGAGTGTTATTAAAAACACACACACACACACACACACACACACACACACACACACACACACACACACACACACACACACACTCACGCGCGCGCGGATCTTATCTAGTTTTCTTTTTCTGTCTTTTATATATATAGGCGGCCTCAAGATATATATTTCCGGTGAGATCTGGACATCGAATTTTTGGGTGGAATACAATACTTCCTCTTCTTTACCATGCGTAGTAGAGAAAGTAAAAAATCAACCGCCAACAAAATAGGGACTTTGTAAAGCAGCGATTCTCATTGCAGAAAATTGTTGTCTAGTGTATCTTGGTGTACACATTAGGAACTGAATGGACTGTACGGCACCAGGAAATGTTCTTATTAATAAATATGTACTACATATCCAAAAATGTTTAAAATCAGTCTTTTTTTTTTTTTTTTTTTTTTTTTTTTTTTTTTTCAAAATGTCCAGTTACTTATGAAGGACCCTGTATTGCTTTATTTATTTTATTGTTGTTCATCAAACGTCAAACGTTGTGTGTTCGAACTGCAGCTGTTATTTTCAATTTAAATGCTTAGAGGATTGCATATCGTGTGTATGCAAAGCACATGCGATTGACCCTCTATCCACAAAACACGCGTAACTCAATCAAGGTGCCGTACGTAACACATCAATGGTAGTTAGCCGGAACCGTGTATAACCATGCACATGCTGCCATGGGGCGTATTCATTACTGTCCAAAATATTCCTCCCACGGGAACATTCGCCTGTATTACAGGCTAATTGCATTTCATAGCGTTCAATCTGTCTCACAAAGCGCTCGAGTATCGATGACGAAGAAACGCCCTGATGGGTTCGTATTGGTTTCATCCTTGAATACAAGAGGGAGTGGTCACTAATGAATACAGCATCCTCATCATCCTCAACAAGTTATATAAGTTTTTTTTCATCAGGTCCGTTACACGCTATCGGTATTCTATCGGTTTAGACTATATCGACGGTTTCAACGTTGCAATTCGCTCTTTGGGGATATAGAGTTATCATCCATAGCATCAGCAATGTGTTTATGTTTCATCTGTACAGACGAGAAAATGTGCAATAGTAATTGAAAACATCTGATGTTCACTAGCCGGTGAAATTGCTATAGAGCGTGGAAATGGATACTCAACTCGAATGCAGCATTCTTCTTACAGGATAATATACTGTTAATTTCCCCTTTTATTCCTCGGAAGAGTTACAAATGCTGCCAATCCATCTTCCAGTGGGTCTTCTTGTCGTTTTCCCATCTAAAGGGCTGCCTTCTTTGGCACATTTTACTAGACGGTTGTTTCCCACCCTGTTAATCTGTTCTTTTCAGTCTGTCAGTCGCTTATTAATAAATTGTTATATACTGACTTTGGCAATTTTCTCTGATTTCTATATTGTGTACCTTGTCTAATAAAGTTTTTCCTTGAATTGTTCTTAATATTTGCAATTCGCGTCTACTTAATATTTGTTTGCTTTTGACTGTATTGCAGTATTCCAGTGTACTAATAAACCTACGTTTATAAGTACACCGGGGAACTTGAAGCCGAAATAATGATACGATACGACGAAATAATAAGAACGTAATCAAAATTAGGAATTAAAGGAAATGAGAAATAATAGATAAAAATATTTAGAATATATGTTAAAGTAGAAATACATATTAAGAGCTGATGAACTGTTTTGGTGAAAGGTATCATTAGTACAAGGACAGTTTTTAGCGTGTGTTTTGAACCAGGTCGTTAGCCTAATCGATTTTGCCCGTCCCAGCTTGAAAAAGTCATTAGCGACAGTGCCTAGGTGACCTAGGCAGCGTCACTTTGGTTAAAATTCCAGGTAATGCCAGGCTCACCGACTGGATATGACGCGCTAGTGAGAGAGACTCATTACTGGAGAAAAAGTGAAAGGGTTTGTCGCGTCTAGGGAAGGTGATCATCAGACACACTCAGCAAAGGACCGCTCAGCGACAAGCCACGCTGCACGAGAGCTGCGTTTTATTGCAGCGCGGTCAAAAGTATTTGCCCACCACGTGCAAAATTTTATTGTAAACTTGCACACTCTCCAGTCGACGAATTTAACGAATTTTTCGACAATTCAAGAAGTTAGTAAACTTGATTTATATTACGAACTGGTGTTGTTCACAAATATCCACGCATACCCCGAGTTAAAGACTAAAGTTGCTTGAGCTAGGGCCGAGAAACAACGGGAGGAGATGTATTGAAAATACACTGGCACCCAAAACATATCTTCAGCAGAACGGTGAGTTGCCAACTTACCGCAGCGAGGGAACGGTCGTTGCTTCAAACTGGCACCATAACGTGGGGCAATTAACATTATTTGCTTCAAACTTCATGTTAGGGTTAAGGCTATACAAGGTCACTTAGACTTGCGTACCGAGCGGGATGGTTCAGTTAGTAACGTCACGGGCTCCACCCCGTGGCCGACCCCCCTGACCTATGGGTTTTTTCGGAGGGTTTCTGGGTCGTAAGGGGAATGTTGGGAAGCATTTGAATGCCCTCCAAAATTTCTGTCCCTCCGTTTCGTTATATTAATCATTTCATTCCACCTTTCATCCCGATAGTTTTCTTTCATAGTTGGAAACACCGGCAAGCGTCGTGGCCGCAGCACGGCAGGAGAAAAGCATGCTCTGGAAATCTCGTCCTCCGAATTAGAAGGCCGGCCTCCTGGTTTCCGTGTCCCCCGTGGGATGGTACAAGCCCTAGGGTGGAGGGGAGTCGGTTTCCAAGACGCTCGCCCCTCTTGGGTGCACGAACCCGAATGGGTGGGAGAGGAACCGGGGTGCTTCTAAATGGGAAAATGTACGGGCTCTGACCTTCTATTGTGCCAGCGTCCCAGCCATGACATTCATCCTCCTGAGAAGGGGCGCCCCATCAAGGGTATAGGCATAAAAGATCCCTTGCATAACGTTGCACTATAACAGGTGTGGGTGACTGGTGGGATACCTAGAGTGACCTTGATCTTCTCCCCTGTTAAACATACATTTATCAGTGCAAGACCGTGATCACTCTGCGCTCACTGAACACCAGTTGCCCAGCCCTACATTATAACTACCGCACCAGTAGGAAGAAATGAAGTGAAGGAAATACAGGGGTCTACAGGGAAAAGCACACACGCGGATAATAATAGTAGCTAATGCTACTATTAAATTACTTGTAAGTGTCCAATATAGCTTAACATTTATTTATAATTAAGTCTTTAATTTCAATATGGCGTAATTCTTGCCCAGGATTTAAAATACTTTTCTGCTTTCTCTACTACGTTTAGTAAAGTAGAGGAAGTATTGTATTCCACTCAAAACTTCTATGTCGAGATTTCACCGGAAATATGTTTTGAGGCCCCCTGAATCCAAAAAGGGCATTTTTTAGAAAAAGGTCCGTGTGTGTATGTGTGTGTCTGTATCTGTGTGTCAGTCTGTGGACAACATAACTCAAATACAAAAAGTCGATTAAAACCAAAGTTCGTATTTGAGATTAATGTCTTTCAAGGATGCGACACGAAGATTTTGAAGAAAGTTGTTTCACGCTGAAACTTTCCTGAAAATGGCTCTAAAGATTTTGATTAAAATTCCATATGCTTGAGATATTTTTATGATCAATGAAATGTATATCTTGAATTTTCTGGCTATAGCTCCTGTAGTCGTATTTACCCTGGGTGACTTTTGCATAAGTGGTAAACCGTAAGAAATAGACCAAATCTTACTGTATAGAAAACGTATACCTTGCTAAAACACAATTTATGTCTAAATCTTTTTTTTTTTTTTTTTTTTTTTTGGGGGGGGGGGGTGTAGAGTGAACCATGTCGGAGATATTTCTCGTTGTTTGTGTAAGTTGGAGAACTGAAGCGGTATTAGCGCTTGCTACTCCCTTTCCCCTAGGCTAAGCGGAAAGCTGCTTCTCAGGTGTCTTCTGTGCCGCGGCTGCTCTGCATGGACCTTAATTTTTGGGTATGCCTGGGCATTCTCACATTAAAGTCAGAACTCCCGTTGAAACACTTTTGTTCACAGTCAAGTAATGTTTTAGACTTGCCGATCGCTATTAGAATTGTTACGTCGTTTCTGTGTATTTACTAAGACCAAAGATTGTTTACTATTGAAATGCAATGTGTCCCCACACTCGAGGGTCCGGAAGGCAAGTCTCTGTGACTGACCTGCTCGCTCGCTGTCCGGAAGGCAAGTCTGTGCGACTGACCTGACCACTTGGAGATCTGGAAGGCAAGTGGTTGCTTTGTATGCTCACGGTAATAAGTCACCTTTCAATTTTCCCTCATTTACCCCTTAAAAACTCTTAATTGCCGTCTCAATTGCCTTCTACACTGGCAACGGAGTTTCGCTGAAGCATACTGACCATTCGTTGCTTTCCTGGTTCAGCACACCTGCGCTACGCGTTTTACAGGTAAACTGGTCTTACAGGTTTTTAGCCTGATTAACTGACGCTTACCACTAATGACTTGTCTGTAACATTATTTGTCCTTTCTGACAATTTCAACCCTGAACAATACTCCCATGTCCGTACCTTTTATACATGCAAGGACTTTAATATTTGCCGGTTATTTAATTCTGCCATGTGAAGCAGTATTATTTCCATAACTATGACGTTCACAATTTCGGCTTCAAATGACTCCCATAGACATTGCAATAATATTGCAATTTTTATGTCTTGCACGAAAACAATTTCCTTCAAAAATATTCCGCGATCGATTGGCAAATCTGAAGTTGATTACATACAATTTCTTTTTTTCTTTTTCTAATTCACATAAATTCGATTTACAATTTTAACACGGTTATGTTTGTCCTGTAAACACTTGTCATACATACATATAAATCACCCTTCCCATAGTTTGAGGCAAATAATTACACAAAACCCACACTTAATACTTATTAATAATTATACCCTTTTTCATGATTACCATTATTCAATACAGTTATTGTAGTTATCTTATAAATATTATTATTATAATTTACATATATTATCTTGTCGTATCTTCTGCTTCCATAAAATAATTCACCAAAAGTCTTTTCTGGTTTCGATTGTTTTTGTTTTGTTTTATAGAAATGTTCTTTTCACTTTCACTTCACTTTATCTTACTTGATACACTTTTGATATCACTCGGCTATTTTTCTTATAGGTATTTACAATTTCTTTCGTCTTAAACCTAATCATCTCCGTATATTCATGGTTTAACCAATCTCAGTAAGTTCACACCGTTTGCGTCTTTCAGGAATATCTTAGACTTCTCAAGAGCCAAGAGCCAAATCAGGTCGCTCGGGTTTACCCGGGCGGGATGTATGCCCACGGTACCTATCCATTTAGTATGGATTTACCCGTGAGGTATGTTAGATGTAGTCAATTTACACAAGCTATTTGTCAATGTCAGCCAATGGTGATGACTGGTAACTCTCTTGCTATAGACTTGGGATATGAGTACGAGTTAGAATGTCTACCCATCCTGGTGCACCCAGTGCCCGTCTCTGCACACTTAGCAGGTCAGCTTCTGTAACCAGCAAGTCAAGCAGTGTCAAATAGCGAGAATCCGAATGCAGTGGAATGTTTGGTGTAATGAGGAAGCAGCGAAGCTAATTAACCCAAGACATCCTTGGATAAGCGATAGCTTTTGCGCCTCCTGGGAAGATGGTGATTATATTGACCCAGGGTATTTACCAGCTGGTTAGGGTGTGGCGTAAGTTTAGCATATATTGAGCGGACTCTTTCACGCACAACATCCACAATTTATGGAATGCCAGAATGGGTATGGAGGATATGGGAAGAAAATCTACGGTCAGTATCGTAGATCATCCTAAGAGCCCTGTTCTGCACGACTTGCAGTCTGCGGATGGTGGTTTGAGCCACGAATCCCCATGCCTCGCATCCATACAGGATCAGGGGAGGGATGATCGCACGATACAAGCGTAATTTGAGACGTGTAGGCATTGTGGATCTTAAGATGGGATACAGCTTTCCTAGAGCTCCGTGGCCCTGGGCAGCTTTAGCTGTGACATGCTTGGTGAAGGTAAGTCCTCGGTCAAGTTGTACACCAAGGTACTTGGCAGTGTTGACCCAAGGGATTCTCCTGTGACCAAGTGTCAGGTCCCTATCTGGCCTACAGGTACGAGTTTTACCTATCAGAGAAGCAGAGCTTTTCTGTGGACTGATGGCCATCCTCCACTTTTCACTCCATCTATCGATGGCGTCGAGGTGTCTTTGTAAAGGGGGAAGACAGTAACGTAGATTTTTGTTACGGTCCAGTATGAGGACATCATCGGCATATTGGCACGTAACAGTGCTGGGTTCAACGGGGAAGTCAGACATGTATGCGGCAAAGAGCAGTGGCGATAGAATACTACCTTCCGGGACTCCAGCCGCTATTGGTCTGATAGTTGATAACCTGCCCTCCATCGCATCCTGAAAGTGCGGTTCCGAAGGAAGCTGGCTATGAGGGACAGGTAGGGGGAGGGGAGATCTGCATCTCTGAGTTTGTACAGTAGGTCCTGGTGCCATGTTGTTGCAAAGGGCTTATCCACATGCAGAAGTACTGCGACAGTTTTGAAGTTTTCCTGGAAACCCAGGGCAGCCTTCTCAACAAGACGCAGGAGCTCTAAGGTAGTGGAATGGCCTTGACGGAACCCAAACTGATGATCCGGAATGAGCTGCCTTTCCTCAAATAGAGCAGTTAGGCGGGACATAAGAAGTTTTTCAAATTTTTTGGAAATGATTGGGAGTAGACTAATAGATCGGTAACTTGATGGAAACATGGGATCCTTGACTGGCAAATCATCCTCGCTTCCTTCCAAGCAGTAGGGAAGTGTCGAAGATGCAGGCAAGCATTGTAAATCCTCGTCAAGTGGATAATGACTTTGCGAGATAGGTGTTGTAACATATGTGTCGTAACACTATCATATCCAGGGGATTTGTTGGGTTTGAGACACCTAATTTGTGAGGAAACTTGCAAAAAAAATCCTCCTCTTCTATGTTCTCTCGGGGCTCAAATTGGAACTCTAAATCAGTGATGTCAAGGTCACAGGCCACTGAGAGCTCCCCTGGGCATCTTGTACATGCTGAGGGCAAAACATGACGTAATACATATCAACACCAGTAGCGTTATCACCTGATACCTGTTTACTTGCAACTTGGCTGCGTCCACGGATAAAACCTTTCTTAGAGTGCGTATATATTATTAATGTTTTCCTTCAGAATTGCCTACAAGAAAGCATAGCACAGATACAAGTTGGATCTATGAAGGGGAACAATACTTCTCACGCGTAAAAGAAAACTACTTGACAGTTATTCAAGTTGATTAAAATAGTAACATAGTTGCAACTTCCTGATGATTAGACTGAATTATAGGTATTATTAAACCTACTCTAGCCCTTGGGTTAGCATTTCCGTACTGTGAAGTACACCATTTACGCTCTTCATACCTCTTAAAGATAGACTTTTCAATCCCAGATGTAAATATGTCAAAATTGATTTTCAAATGAATGAATAAATAAATAAACAAAATAAATAACAGAATAATTATACAGTATTAACAATAGTGTTTTTTATACGAACTTGTATCAGATATACCTATTTTATACAAAAAGTAAATGGCAGCTTTGAAATCCTGTTATCCCTTAAACGGATATTCTTATCTATTTTGATTAAACATAAATGACAATATTTACTTGGATTATCTTCAAGAAACTACAGGTAGGTTGTTTGAAAACTTCTGTCCTTAAAGATACATGTTTTAGTGTTAAGCGTTTGCATAATGAATTTAAGAGAATCTTACTGAACACCTAAGTAAAATACCACATGTTACACATTTGCAGGATCAATCACTTGGCATATTTTTGAATTCACACGCTTTTCAAAATTTGGCTCAATAATATTACAAAGACAGATTCTAAGACTAGATGCCAAATTGCTATCCGAGAGTCTGTTTTTGTGGCGAGTTTTCAGGAGCTATGCAGAAACCCTGTTCACAAAGGTAGGTACTACCATACATTGTCACAGTTTTTGCTGTCTTAGGAATTAAATTTGGGTAACGCCTATTGTCAAGTTTCTGGTAAAATTCAATCAGTGCGTCTGAGTATGAATAATTGTCAAATTTCTTTTGAAGGCGACGATCACACTGTACTTCTAACAGCTCCAGCTGAACTGTTGTATTATTTACTTTATCTATTTCATAATGACTTTGTATGTTGTAGTTTTAATGCAAGATACTGGTTGCATATTAGGTACTGAATACTACTACCACAACTTTACAGAGGAATTGTTTTCCCATTCGAAACATGCGAATCCAAATGACTCATGTCTGTGCTCTCGGACGCAGCCATTGCTCTGCCTGCATCACACGGAAAACTGCACTGAACTGGTTTCTAACGGTCTGGCCCTCTATGCCCAGGGCACGGCGACTTGCTCTCTCTGTGGCATTGCCACTCGGGGCCACGATTGACACCACTGCTCTAAATGGTCCGCGAAGTCAGTGGCTTTCTCTTGCGGTTCGAAAGATAATCTCCCGCGAGTGCCATGTATAGGATGCTGGTATAGCGTTTTGTCCCTTTTCAAGGATTTAATTATCCGCCATGGCTTTGTTTCTGAGAGGTTAACGTTCCTCATAGTGTTTTCCCAGGCCTCTTTGTGATGTGCGTGTAAGAGACGCCTAGCCAGGGTCTTAAATCGCAGATAAATTGCCTGCAATCTGGGATGGCGGAAACGCTGCCAAAGCAATGACTCCGTAGTCCGTTGGCGTTTCAAATCGCAGCTCTGAATGGTCTCCGGACATGTCTTCCAGCCATTATTGAGCGGACTTGGGATAGAGCTGTTCTAATGTCTGAAGCAAGATTTAATGATTCTGCATGGGGGTCAAGTTGGAGTTATTCATCTGCATCTTACAGTTTCGAAGTGCAGAAAGTGCCTTGTTGATTAAATCCCCAAACCACGAGGATAGTGAGTTAAATTCCTCCAGGTCTCTTTGCGATATGGTCCCAAATGTGGAGGAGGTTGTCGCCGTGTTAGGCAGTAGTATAATTGGGGTGGTGGGTACATCCCTATTCCGGGAAATAGGCTCTGTCTCTACAGGTACAACTGTAGTTATTTCAGGAGCTTGTGGCTCCGAAACTACACTGGGAGCAGATTTACTCAGCTTGTTATGTTTTCTGTTCCTCCTCTTCCTGCGTGGTTTTGGTGCAGGGGGTATAGGCACTATCGCCTTTTCCATAGGACCTGGAGGTGGTGGCACATCATTCGACGATGGGGAAGCATTCTCTGGTGTAGCAGCCTCTTTTTCCACTCGGCGCAGAGTGGACTCTGCCTTATTTAAGGCAGCGGCAAAAGGACACCCCTTGGCGAACCACTTGATCTTCGGGACGGCTCTTGCGGCAACTCTCGATAATCTTCTTTCTTGTAGAGCATCCTTTGTACACACTTACGTGTGTACCGTCGCAGTCAGCACACTTGCACTCGTCCCTAGGTTTAGTGCAGTTCTCTAGCAAGTGGTTCCCAGCACACCGCAAACATGTATGCTCACACATCATGCTGGAGTGGTTGTAACCCATGCATCTATAGCACTGCACTGGTCCCTCTCTGTCGTAGTAGCGTTCCACTCTTACGGCAGTGAAAATTACTTTTCTCACGGTGTCAATAGGCTGTGTTTCTTGGTTACACACTTTATCAAGTACTACCAAGAAAAGTGGCATAGGAACTTTGTTAATTCCCCCCTCGGTGTTTACAGTTCTTTTAAGCTTTCCACCGAGTTGACAGATATGCCATGCTCTTCATAAAGTGCCATTTTGATCTCGTCGGGGGTACATTCAGAGTCGAGACCTCTGATAACCCGACGTTCATTATGAGTGCGTTGTGGTGAGTATGTGTAGGATATGATATTAAGTTCTCTTAATACCAACTTGGCGGTTTCAAAATCAGCCACGCTGTGCGTTAGGATGTGCACGCTCTTTGGCTTGCGTTTTGCCTCAAACGTTTCCTTAAGGCGTGTAGCCAATAGGCGCATGACCCGGACGTGGTTTGGAAATACATCCGCTATGATTGGCGGAAGTCTTGGCCCCTTTTTGGTTAGGGGTGACTCAAAATTCTGTGCTTGTTGCATCAGATTGTTTGACGATGGCGTCTTTCTTCCCCGTTTATGGTTTTCCACAACCATAAACTCCCCCAGCTCCATATCAGACTCGGAGTCAGAGTCGGGTAAATGATCATTAGAACCCAGGCTTCCTAGTTCTGCCATGGGTAAGTGGCGCGGAGTAGAGCTCTTACGCTTCTGTGTATCTGTCCTGGTGCGCTTCCTAATAGGCTCCGCTGCTACAGGAGATACGGATCTTGTTGAAGATGACGTGGATGGAAGTTATCCATCATCGGCAGTCAGCGTGGTTGCCCTCCGGCTGCTCACAGAGGACCGGACCTCCTCTAAGGCGGCGCATTTGCCAGCCATTTCGGCTCGAGGTTTCAGGCAAGAAGCCGTCTACCTTTGGCTTTGATCTTGTGAGCCCGCTGTCACGTCAGTAGTCAGTCTGTTAGTCAGTCAAGGAAAGAAAGAATAAAGTAAGAGAGTAGTAAGAAAGGGGTTACCTGAAGGTAGCTCTTTATACCACTCCGGGGAAGCTTCCCTTGGGTGAGTTCTAAAGCTTGCTCTCCAAGCCTCTTTTAGAACTTCACCAGTTAACTTCTGTAGTATAGATATATTAGACCGTCGAATGAAGCACATTTGCAGCCCACCGACGTATGCTGAAGCACTCCACCAGGTCGGCACGGGTTCTCCTGCTCCGGCGAGTCAGCTTGGATACTGTCTTTCCACCTAGACTAGACTACCAGATGGCAGGCTGAGAACAGCCCGAGGTGTGTCATTCGTGTACCTGCCCTTTTAGGGCTTAACCACTGTATGACGGGATTAGGGTGTTGTAGCATGGCTGGTGAATAATGGGGATTGTGGGTTGCTAGGAGGTAGCATGGGTTTATGCTCCTCGTCGGGTGATAGCTTCAGTGTGCAACTACCGTTGGGCACTGCTGATGGGTGGTCCAAATATGGATATTTGGCGAAAATTTTGACTTCCAATCTTCTCTTGGAAGGACTGTAAGAAGCTCAGCTTGCGCTGTTGATGGGGTAGCTCCTGTGTTACCGGGGGTGCCCGCAAGCCATGCGCGGAACCCGGTGCCGCACAAGCGTGCGTTCTCTAGGGATGTAGTCCCCAAGAGACCTAACCAGGGCGCTCCGATGTTGTGGAAACTGGTCGTAAAATTTGGTTGCCCGGCGCCTAATTTCGTCCTCCACGTACGGGAGGGACGAGGCTTCGTGCAGTAGTCTCGTAGGGAATCTACGGCATACAGAATAGAGTACACGAAGACCTCTATTCTGTATACGCTGTAGACGCAGGAGATGGGTGTCTGCAGCCATGCCCCAGATTTCGCAGGCGTACAGGAGGATAGGGATGACGAGAGCCCGAAAGAGGCGTAGCTTTAAGGGAATTGGCATCCCCGACCGCAGCATGGGATACAGTGAGGCAATTGCCCCGCTGGTCCGCGCTGATAGGTCGTTGATGTGTTCCCGAAAAGTTACGCCCATGTCGAGCTTCACTCCCAGGTAGGTAAGGGAATCTACCCACTCTATTCTTCGGCGAAGGTATGTAAATGTGGGGAAGTTGGCGGGAAAGCGGCGTTTGGTGAAAAGTATGGCGCGGCTTTTCTCCGGGTTGATGGACAATCGCCAACGCCTACACGACTCTCGGATGAGGCGGAGGTGTCGCTGTATGGGGAGAAAGGTTCTGCGAGGGTGTTTATTTGTACAGTATAGCAGCACGTCGTCAGCATACTGGACTATGTTAACGTGCTGCTCGGATGCAATGTCGGCCACATATACGCTAAACAGCGTAGGGGACAACACAGAACCTTCAGGCACTCCGCCTCTGATTGGCCTTCCCGTAGATTTGGTTCCCGCAACTGCGACCACAAAGGATCTGTGTTTTAGGAATGAGTGTAACAGGTGTATTAGGCGTGTGGGTAGCTCCAGTTGGATGAGTTTCCGGAGGATACCGGCATGCCAGGTCGTAGAGAAGGCCTTCTCAACATCTAGAGAGACCGCGGCGGTATAGGCTTTGTCCTGGAAACCCAGGGCGGCAGCCTCCACCACACGCAGCAACTGCTGAGATGTTGAGTGGCCAGGCCGGAACTCAAACTGATGGGGAGGGATGGCTTGAATGTCCCCCAAGATGGGAGATAAGTGGACTAGAATATGCCTCTCGAGTACTTTCGAGAGTACAGACAGGAGACTTATGGAACGGTAGTTGGCAGGATGAACCGGGTCTTTCCCGGGCTTCAACATGCAGATCACCCGGGCCTCTTTCCACTCGCGTGGAAAGTGACTGAGGGCGAGGCACATATTGAAGACCTTAGTGAGGAAGAGCACGGCCTTGAAAGGAAGGTGGCGGAGCATGTCAGGGGTTAACCCGTCAGGCCGCGCAGCCTTTTTGCGGTCGAGGCGCCGGAGTACGCCCTGGAGCTCACTTGGCTTGATGATGGGAAGCCGATCCGCCTCCTCATGAGGACGTCGAAGGTATCGACATACCTCCTGGCGGACACGGTCGGAGAAGTCTAGGTCCTGCGGATCATCTCTAGGACGCATAGTCCTCTCCAGGTAGTCAGCAAACACATTTGTTTTGGCTTGGGGTTCATACGCCAGGCCTCGGGTGCCTTGGATAGGTAAGGTGTGTGACCCTCCTCGGTTCCTGAGTCGCTTGGCGATCTCCCACACGTCACCATCCTCCGGGTTCAAACGAGTCATCGTGTCCTCCCACGCGCGCACTCTGTGCTCGCGTAGACCGAGACAAACCTCGTGACGTAAACGCCTTAGATGCGCAAGGTGATGGGGCGTGCGGTGCCTCTGGTAGCGCATGCGTGCCGCTCAAGAGCGGCGGATGAGCAAGAGAAGCTCTAAAGGCAGGACATCAGGATGTAGAGGAGCTGGGGTGTGGATGGTGAGGTTGTGGACGGTTCGCTTCACGACAGAGGCGAAGGAAGAGACCGCAACCACTAGGGTTGGGATGCCTGTGATGTTGGGGTTGGCGGGGATGGAGCCATTCAGGCAACTTCTGACGCAGTCCCAGTCTACGTTCCGATGTTGAATCGGGACCTCGTGACTGGCAACCTGGGTTCTTTCCACCAGTGTCCACAAACATGTGTGTTCTTCAGACACCAATGGGCGGCGTTAGAGTTCTCAAAAGGGTCTTATAAGTTGTCTGTGCCAGCGACCAATAGATTTCTTAGTTTTCCTATCCATTAATTCAAACGTGTGTTCCCGAATTTGGCTGTAATTATTGCAGGTTCTTTATATAACAAATCCAACCTGTGATTTCTTCCTCTAAGTAAGGTGGAGAATTTATGATCTATAGCAAAAACTTCATCTCCTATATTCCGCTCCCATTTATGTTTTCGTCTCTTTACTTTCGACTTTCTCTTTTCTGCTTTATCTCTCAATCTATGGAATGCAATTTTCGCCCTTTGTTGTTCTGATAAAACATTATTGCTTCCCTGGATTGTTTCCGGTATTTCCTTGAACACTAACTCTGGTTCTATCCCCAGCATTAATTGTAATGGCGCGAATCCTGTTGCCGAGTTAATAGTATTATTGAGTATCTTTTCAATCACCGCAACAATTCTGACCCAATTCTTGTAATTGTTGTGAGTGACTACACGAAAGTATATCCCTATATCTTTAAAGATTCGCTCTGTAGGATTTCCATAAGGAAAATAAAAGGAACAATAATAGAGTTTGGTTTTACGATCATGTAAGGTCTCTGAATATTTTGCTGCGGTGTACCGTCGCGTTTTCTGTCAGCACTGCCTCAATTTGCCCATATTTAGGGATGCATTCATTGACTATTTTGCCCTCGAACGACTGTTAATGCACCCTCCAGGCTTTTCTGAGAGCACTTCTCTGTTTTCCATTAAAATTTCCCATAATTCCCCTTTTTGTGTATCGCTCAGTCTACTTGCTTAGTTTACTTGTCCTCTTAACAAATTTTCTAACTCGATACAGTTGTAACGTATAATTGGGGGGGAGCACGAACGGCAGGTTGAAGAGCCAAAAAGAGAGGGTGGCCGGCAAAAGATGGAACAGCTTGATGACGTCAGAGACAAAAGCCGGTTGCCTATGGTTTTTCTACTGCGTAGTTAGTGTGTGGTTGAGAGTCTACCGTGAGATGTGACCAGGTGTGGGTCAGCCATCAGCAAGGGGAAGTAGAACCCGGGCACCAGTGCAAGTGGTTGGCACGGCGATCAGTCGTGGGAAATGCAGGACAGGCGTATAAGCCTAATCCTGCCAGTTACATGTAATTCGACTTGGTGCATGTGGTTCCCTTTGGCAAAGGAGCGGTATGGACTTCTGAGGTGATTGTGCCAGTTAAGTCTGGTAAGAGACGTCGCCTATGTGCAAAGGAGGCTTCGATGAATGGCTGCGAAACCAGAGGACACCGTTGTACACTGTCGACCAGGGCGTGGCTACTCCAGGCTGAAAGTTCTCCGTACATCCTATATCTTCTAGTGCCGACATCGGGATGAGTATCAGTTTAGTTAATAATACTTTGTAGGAGTGGGAAAACTCCAGAGGGACAGTTCACAAAGGGGGATTGTTCTGTATGAGGCCCTTTATCAGTAAACCGGAGAGCAACTCGGTATAGGTGGATATTGTCACAGACTGTACGCAAGATTTCCAGTTAGTATTTTCTCTGTAATTTTCTGATTTCACATATAGGAAAGGTTCTTGTTTTCATTTTAGAATTTTCATGTTAATATTTAACAGCGTCCATTATCAAATTTGTAGTTTCATTTTAATATTTATAGGTTACTATGTAACTGAATTCATTTTTAATTATTGTTGTCTTTAATAATTGCTTGTTAATGTTTAACACTTTTCATTATAATAAATGTTATGTTATGCTGTAGTTTGTTGTGTTACTTGGTAGTATCCTGTCACGATCCTGCGGAATACGTTAGTAAGGAAAGGGAAAGGGAAAGGTAGTAGGTGTAAGTAAAACGCTAAAGGAGGCGTAACACAGTCATTCACCTTGTCATGCAGCTTTATTTTCTTATCCTTCGAGTCTAATCTGGGATCTTTTTGATTACTCATTTTTCCAACATCATTACATAGATCATTATATCCTCTGTAAGCTACGTTTTCCTTATTAATTTCATTATATTCTTCTAATTTAACTTCTGCTAATTCCATTGCTCCAATATTTATTACTTCCACGAAGAATGTTTCCTCCTGATTTTTTCCTCTACCCGATTCCTTGCAATTATACCCAAATTACTGTACTCTAAAAATGGTACGACTATGGTGTCTTGTTCCGTGTCAATTTTTAGAAATCTATGTTCGAAGTTTACAATAGCGTTCCAGATATACAGACTGTCACACCCGATTATAAGATCCGTAACTAGTCCAGGTACAACTAAAAATAACAAGTTAATAATTTTTCCGCAAATCTCAATATTTAACATGGCCAGAAACTTTACCCTTTCCTTTCTCTTTCCCACTGCTACTGAGCAATATATTCCGTGTACTAGCAAAGAAATTACTGTCAACCCACTGCGCAACAAATCTTCGTAAGAATTCTGTCAACACACGGCAGTGTTAGCACCTGTATCGATGATCGTATAAAACTGTTTCCCCATTAATGCCGACTTTTATTTTTGGTGGATCCGTTAATATTTTATATTCCATTTTATCTTTTTCCTCCTTATCTTCCTCTATCATTAGTTGCCTTCTATTATCCCTACTTTGCGTGTACTCTTCACAATAGGGGTGCTTCCCAATTTATTCTCACTGAAGATGAGCTTGATTGGGTGCCAAGCTTTCCGTCACCTTACTAATTGGTCCCGTTCCTTTAACATTATTTGAAGGTCCCGGGTTCGCGTCCTGATTGTATTTGCTTGCCAGCCATTGCCTAGTTGTGTTAAGGGCGTCTATCCTATCTTCCTGAACCGGTGAATTTCTCCCACTTCTACACCTGACCTCTTACCTTAGGGAATGAGGTCTATATACATTATTATTACATTTATTCTCGTGGTAATTATTGCCAGAATAACGCCCAATTCTGTGGAATTGTCCCCCTCTATCTCTGGAAAATCTAGTTGCCTGCACAAAATTAACTTGAGCGTTCCGTCCTCTTTGAAAAGTTAAATATTGACCTGTATGATTATTGTCAAAATGATTTCTCCTCCTATTCTCATAAAGGTTAGCATTTTTCGATACGGGACCATATTTTTCTCGGTTGTCATAACTTCTAATGCTTCCTGACGGTGCCCCTGCCCGAAAAATTTTATAGGACTTTTTTATGTTTGATAAAATTTATATCATTAGTCACGTCATTCTCTCTTTTGTTCCTCTCCAACGCAATCAATAAATCAATCATCGTGGCAATAGTAACCGGTCTGGCAATGGTTATACAATGCTGAATTGTTTCGGGAAAATGAATGGTCACTTGATTAATCAATTCACGTTCCGGCAACGGAGGTTTGATCGTCCGTGATTTCCTGGCTACTCCCATAAAATAGTTCACCATTGAGTTATCTTTTCCTGGATTATAATTACCATCACTCATTTCTAATCTAATGCTTGCCTGTCTGGTCGCACCCCAGTATCTGTTCAAAAATACTCCCTTAAAAGTTTCAAAATTCTGTTCTACACCTACAGATAATTCCAGTCAGTTTGAGGCGTTACGCCTAAAACACTTACGTACTACAGTAAGTATCTTGTATTCCTCAGGTATGCCCCTACAATGAAATATTCCTGCATGCTACTGATAAATGCCTTAGGATCATCAGATTCTTCGTTCTCCAAAATTGGTGGAGATATCACGCTGAGGACATGGATCACGTGTGGACCACCATTTCTCGTCACATTCTGGTTATAGTTACCCGAAGTACTGGGACCCAAGTTCAGCATCGGAGTCTCAGTTGACGCATTTTGCGCTGCCTCGTTCGTTGCTGTAGCACTACCTATACTACAAGCTGCATTGTTACTATTATCTGATTTGGTTTGGTTTGGTTCGTTCAGTTTAAGGGCGTGCAACTTCGAGGACATCAGCACCATTAAAAGATAAGTGGCAATAGTCAGATACAAATTTCACTCAAAAATAAAAATACTAACAAGGAAAATACACAAAAAAGGTAAAAAAACAGTGTCAATACCCAGATATGAAACAAAGTGATAAATATGTCAAAAAGCATAAAAAGAGATCTAAAATTTTAAATCCTCAAATTCATGCTACACTCCGCTAAAAACTTAAACACTCTATGAACCACTGTTTTGTCATACGTCAAAACCTTTGCAACTCTGGCAGGCAGCTGCAGAGAATCACGATCGTGCGCTAGAGAGGGACACTATGAACACGTGACGGACTGAAAAAAGGTTGTCATACAGCGTACATAGAAGACAAGGTCCCTTTTAAATCGGTAACCATGCGAAAAATTGCAGTGCCCCATTCTTAATCAAGCCAAACTAACCTCCTCGCGGCGAGATGTGCGACAGGAAGTTACCCAGTTTATCGGAAGTTCTTTCACTTCTCTAAGCGTATTACCGCGTAGAGCTGACCACTCGTCGTGCCAGGGCGACAGCACCGCTCTCCGCACTTCAAGCCTAAAGTCTTCCGAAGTAACACGTGAGATGGTAATACTGGGTTCTGTAGTTGCCGTCTTTGCTGCTAAATCTGCCATTTCATTCCCCGGCAAACCTACGTGACCAGGAATCCATGCACACACCAGGTCAACGCCAGAAGCGTGTAAAACATAGTGGACATGCTGGATACGTTGTACAATAGGGTGGGGGTTGTACAACGGACAAAGGCTCTGCAGTGCACTAAGGCAATCGCTCAAAATCAGGCAGTCACCTAATTTACGACGGCGAACATACAACACGGCTCGATAAATTGCATAAAGCTCTGCAGTAATGGAAGTGCTATTTGGAAAACCGAATGTATGTGGCTCGGTTCCATAAACATAAGCAAATTCAAGACCGTTGGTGCTCTTTGACCCATCGGTGTAAATACATCGACGGTCAGTGTAGCCTGACAAAAATTCTAAAAAAGACGTGCGGATACTAGAAACAGGCATCTTGGACTTCCGATGCTTCCCTAGAAGATCTTAGAAACGAAACCCCGCAGGCTTAGGACTAAAGGTGCTATTCCTATACCGTTCTCTTAGCGTGGTGGTGAAAAAAGAAACGGATGCTTAGGCATACATCTAAGCACACAACCATAATTTGCCAAGGGAATCTCACGCCGACGTTGCAGAGGAGGTTCTGCGGACTCGGCGTAAAGGCTTACCACTGGGCTTGTTGGAAAAGCTCCTATTGCAATGCGGATGCCCCTATTGCGGACCGCGTCTAATCTTCTCAGCACAGATGGTCGTGCTGACGAATAAATACATGCATAGGTTAGTTTGGATCGGGTCAGTGCGTGATACATTCGCAACAAAATTGTCCAATCCGACCCCACGATTTGCCATTTAGCACTCGCAAGATATTAAGGGAACGGTCACATCGTGCTCTTAGCTGTGCAATATGAGACGACCAACTAAGCTTCCTAGTCAATATCAAACCCAGGAAGCGCATCTCATCTGCGAAAGGAAGTAAATCTGGACCGAAGCGGTGCGAAGGTGATAATCGTCTCCTACAGCGCCAGAAATTAAAGCACATTAGCTTCTCAGTTGAGAACTGCAAGTCATTTTTTAGCTCCATTCTCTAAGATTGTCCAAACATTGCTGCAGGCGCCGTTGTAAGAACGCCGTGCTCTGAGAAGTGCAATAGACAGCGAAGTCGTCTACAAATGGGCATGACGAAACTCCAGGTGGAACACATTTCCAGACGGGGTTTATTGCTAAAGCAAAGAGCGCGACACTTAGCACCGAACCCTGAGCTACTCCCTTCTCCTGAACAAAAGAATTAGAAAAAACAGAGCTCACCCTTACTCGGAAAAAGCGGTCCTTCATAAACTCCTGAATGAACAGCGGTAGGTACCCATGTATGTTCCAGGTATACAGAGAACGTAGAGTCCCTTCTCGCCAGAACGTATCATAAGCCTTCTCAAGATTGAAAAAATATGCCAACGGTTTGACAGTTCTTCATAATTCCGTCCATTATCTGCCTCGACATTGACACAAGATGGTTTACAGTTGAACGGCGTCGTCGAAAGTCACACTGGATGTTAGTCAGTAGGTTACGACTTTCTAACCACCATACCAATCGTCCATTGATCATGGGTTCCATCACCTTGCAAAGGCAACTGGTGAGGGAAATAGGACGATAGCTGGAGGGAAGATGACGGTCCTTTCCAGCCTTCATCATGGGAATAACGGTGCCTACTGCCAATTTTCTGGCAGTGTAATCTCAACCCAAACACGATTATAGACCTCGAGTAGGAATACCTTACATTCAGGAGAGAGCTGTTGTAACATTTGTACACGAACACCGTCCGGTCCTGTTGCTGATAATCACGAAGACTTAAGAGAATATTCTAGCTCTGCCATGGTGAAAAGGCGATTGTAATCTACGTTTCTAAAACGAAACGTGAAGCCCTGAGATTCCACCTGAGTTTCAATTGGAAAGAACTCATTTGAGTGGCTTTCCGAGCTAGGCACTTGAGCGAAAGCAGTGCCAAGCGTGTAGGCCACTTCAAATTAATCAACAACAGCTCCCGTGGCTGTTTTCAGTCCCGCAATTGGTATGTGCGTCGATCGACATGCAACACACCTCAGCCTATCCCAGAAGGTGAAGCTCGATAACTCCGTGTTACATCATCGTCGTTATATAAGGAGGTGAGGCAATGAGAGTAAAGAGTGGCCATTCGAGCGTTGGAGTTCGAACAGCGCGTACGTGTTTGCTTCACACTGGTGGAAAGACGGAATTTTCAGCCATCTCTACGGAGCAGGGGATCCCATAACAAGGTGGAATGCACATGCCGGTGGATAGCACAGACTTCAAGCTTCGGGCTTATATATATATTAGCCAAGACAACCTGGTGAAGCTCTAAAAGAAGTTTGAAAAGCAAGCTTTAGAGCTCACCCAAGGCTAGCTTTCCTGGAGTGGCAACAACAGCTGGCTCCTGATTGGTGTTTGTATTGGAGTTCCTGATTGGTGCTTGCATCAAGCATCGGGATTGGTCTCCTAGTGCTACACGCTAAGGAGAGTTTTGTGCTTCTTAGTACCTGCACATGAGCAAAAATCGACTACTAATCGTCGTTAAATAAGCAGTAGCGATTCAGTCAAAAAGGCCCAAGCCAACACCTTCGGGTGGATATAGGCGCATCCTTTGGGTGTTCGGTCCTCTGTTGGTGACGCTTCCTAGCAGCCGCTGCTGGAGGTAAGCGGTCAGCCCGATACTATTGAACGCGTGCTGCACCTTCGGGTACTGAGCAATGCCTACTACCAAACCTTTACCCGTACCCAATCCTACTGTTAAAACCAACAAACCCAGACCTGATATACAGGACTCAGCAATTCCCAGCACATTTGGCGCCACTAATAACGTCTCCGAGAACTTAACGCAGCAGACAGTCAACCGCGACGCCGAAAGCCCATACAAGGTGGAAATGGCAACGCCAACGTTTGGCCTTAGCCGAATACACACCTAACCAAGACGCTAAACGCGGATTAAGTTCACGGTTAGGTCAAAGCTCAGAGGTAGACTGACAGTTCCCGCGAAAACTCAGACGCGGAATCTAATACCGACGAGACCGTGGTCCCGTCTGACCCGTCCAGGGTGGACGAAGACGAGGTAAGCTCCTCTGACATCTCTACTAAGGTGGACGAGGCAGAATTTCGGGAAGTGGTCAACCGCCGGAAGAAGCGCCGACAGAACCCACCAAGTGTCTCGACTGATGGTCCAACACAACAACAACCAGCTCGGTACCATATTCCGCCTATCATTGTGGACGACTTCAGGGGTATGGTAGGCTTCTTAAAAGAAGTTATGCCAACACTTTCAGGGTCGTGCTCGGTGACAAGGAGGAAGAGCCGCTACGTCTTTCAGGCTAAACATACGGAGGACTATAAGACCCTCCTATCTGTCCTTGAGCGGAGAAATCTCCCTCATTTTACGTTTGATCTTGACAAAACTCGAGACATCCGCCGCATCATCAGAGGTCTTCCGGTGGATACGCCCGTGGGCGATATCGAGGAAGAACTAAGTCGTAAAGGCATCACCCCTCGGCTCGTGAGGCAACTTACCAAACCGGGCGAGAATGGAGAAGCCAAGAGACCAATTCTCCTTTTCCTGGTTGTGGTGGAGAGGGCGTGTGATCCGGAGATGAAAATCGATGGAGTGACGCCTCTCTGGTACCTCACGGTGAAGGTGCAGGCGGTGAGGAGCTCTTTTGGGCCCCCACAGTGCTACCGGTGTCTTGGTTTTAACCATTCGAGCCATTTCTGTCGCAGAAACCTGCGATGCCTTCGCTGTGGTGAAGCGCATAACAAAGATACCTGTCCTCAAGTAATAACGGACGAGCCCACCTGTGCAAACTGCAAGGGCAAACATGTGGCCTGCAACGGAGGATGTCCTACGAGGAACAGAGTGATCGCCTCCAGGAGACCACAGGTATCCCAAGGTTCAACTCCCGTCAGGGGAGACCAAGGGAGACCTTCCACCTCAAATCCTCAGAAACACCAGGCACCTCAACCTCAACCAGCCAACACCCCTAAGGCGTCATTTGCTGAAACCACCCAACGCACCTCGGACGTCTCGAGAGCAACACCAACAACCATCACACAACACACAACACCAGCCCCAAAATAAACCTCCCATGCAAGCAAATCCAAGACCGCAGAGGGAGAGAAAACCCCGGGAGCCTAAGCATGCACCCAGAGTGGCCGAGATGCGTGATGTTTCCACCACTCGACGACCTCAGGAGGAGGCTAGAGCTGAGGAGACTCCAGCACCTCTTCCTTCTACACACAACACCCCGTCAACCCCGGCTTTGAGCTCGCTGACTTGCTCAAGTGGGTGGGGCTAGTGTTGCTTCCTCATTGTCAGATTGTTTTGCGAGCGACTCAACAGCCAAGACGCTCATTGCAATGACGCTCCTGACCTCCCTACTCCAGTGCGCCCAAAATGGCCAGACAAACTAGATCAAGCACCTCGTTTCGGTTCGCGTTCTGGAACGCATGCGGATTGACCGGCCAGGTGGGGGAGTTATCCCACTTTGCCCGCAATTATGCCCTAGACGCCATTTTAGTTAGCGAAACACACCTCCGCCCAAATTATCCCTTCCGTGTACCGGGCTAAGTTTGCCACAGAACTGATCATCAAGGTCGTCCTGGAGGCGGAATGGCGGTGTTCGTAAGGCAGAACGTAGTCCATCGTCCAAACCAGCTCCCACCCCTTCAAACCCTAGAGGCAACGGCTATCACTCTGGTACGGAGATACTTATAGTCTCAGTATACCACCCTCCCCGAAGGCAGTTTGTCCCAAATTACTACCTCTCTATCCTAGCCCTTTATCCCAACGCCCTCCTGGATGGTGACTTCAATGCAAAACACCAACGCTGGCACTGCGGTCGAAGGGCGGACGCCCGAGGAAAACCCATCATCCGCCTCATCGACGCGGACCCCGAACTAAGGATGGAGGGCCCGTGACAACCCACACATCATCCGCACGGTCTACGACTACCTTCTGTCATAGACTTTGCGATCATCAAGCATTTCCCATTTCATCTCACACTGACATCAATAAACGCACTCCAGTCAGACCACAACCCAGTGCTGACCGAAATCAACACCCGGATTGCCAGTCATGACAGCTCGACATATACTCGAGAAACGGACTGGGAAGGAGTTCGTAATTGCCTTCGCACCTCCATCCCACCTAACCCCAGAATCAACGACATCCCAACTCTCGAGGCGGCAGTTTCTTCTTTCACATCCATAGTGACAAGAACTGCCCATAACCTCACAATCCATGCTTCAGCACCCTTACAACCCAGAGGTCCTCCCACTTGACGTAATCCTACTCATGCGCCGGTCTTGGGCGCCACGGAGACTTTACCAAAGGCATCGCACGCCCCACAACAGAGCCCTATTACGGTGATTGCGCCGACTGGTCGGAGCCCGACTCCGTGAGCACCGAGTGCAAACGTGGGAGGACAAGATGGCCAGCCTGGACACTGAAAGTGGGGACGTGTGGAAGATCGCCAAAGGTCTTGGAAACCGTCGCAGCCAATACAACTCACCAATTCAGGGCACCCGAGGCCTGGTCTATGAACCTGAAGCCAAAGCCAACGTGTTCGCCGACTATCTAGAACGTACCATGTATCCAAGAGACGACCCCAGGACTACAGATTCTCAGAACGTACCCGACGAGACGTACGTCGATTTCTTCGACGCCCCCCGGAGGATGCGGAACCACTGCCGGTGATACGCCCCAGCGAAAGCCATGGCGCATTACAACGCCTCAAAATAAAAAAGGCGGTGGGACCTGATGGACTAACTCACCTCATGCTTCGTCACCTTCCCTTCAACGCCGTACTCTTCCTAACTAGGGTATTCAACATGTGCCTTACCCTGGGTCACTTCCTACGCGAGTGGAGAGAGGCTCGGGTGATCTGCATCTTGAAACCTGGGAAATACCCGGTGCATCCCTCCAACTACCGATCCATAAGCCTGTTGTCCATCCTCTCGAAAGTTCTCGAGAGGATGATCCTAAACCGATTATCCCCTTTACTGGGAAACATACAAGCTATCCCTGAACATCAGTTCGGCTTTCGTCCTGGGCACTCTACACCTCAGCAACTGCTGCGGGTGGTGGAGGCTGCTGCCCTGGGTTTACAGGAACGCGCCATCACTGATGCGGTGTCTCTGGCTGTAGAAAAGGCCTCCTGAACCACCTGGCACTCAGGGCTCCTTCATAAGCTGATCCATCTGGGGCTACCCACGCAGCTTATACACATCCTACACAGTTTCCTCCGACACCGGACCCTCAAATTCACAGTCGCGGGGCAAACCTCCACAGTTAGGCCAATAAGAGGCGGAGTCCCCGAAGGCTCTGTTCTGTCCCCTCCCCCTTAGTGTCTTCATGGCAGATTTCCCAACAGAACCACAGGTCAGTATAGCTCAATACGCAGACGACGTATTACTATACTGCACCAACAAACACATCCTCAGAGCCTTCAACCCCATACAAAGACACCTCCGCCTCGTCCAAGACTGGTGTCGGCGATGGCGAATGTCTGTTAATCCAGACAAGAGCCATGCCATCCTCTTCACGAGACGTCCCACACCTGCAGACTGCCCCACTTTCCAACTTCGGGGTCAAAGGATCTAGTGGAGAGACTCCATCACCTATCTGGGAGTCAAACTAGATAGGAGTCTAATATTCCGAGGGCATATTAGAGACCTATCGACGCGGACGCAGGGGGGCTATTGCCTCACTGCACCCTATGTTGAGGTCTGAGATGCCAGTCCTGAAATTACACCTATTCCGAGCTCTGATTATCCCCCTCATGCTTTACGTTTGATAAGTGTGGGGCATGGCAGCGGGTAGTTGGCTCCTATGGCTCCAGAGGGCGCAGAATAGGGGACTTCGGTCCATCTTCTCTGTCCCCTTATGCTTCCCCGTGAGACTACTTCACGAAGCCTCATCTCTTCCATACGTGGAGGATGAAATTAGGTGCCGGGCTGCAAAATTCTACGACAAGTTACCAACTCATGAAAGCGCCCTGGTTAGATCTCTAGTGGATTATGACCCCAGAACACGCCGCTTCAGGTCGTATAGGGTTCCCCGTATGGCTTGCGGGTATATCTCATAACAAAGTAGTTAACCCACCAGCAGCAAAAGTTAAACTACAAACATAATCCCAACAAAGAGCTATTCGGCTCAAAATTCAAACCACCATCAAAATTCAAAATTTAATAAGATCTAAAAGATCTTAAAGCTTTATTTAAGATTTTTTATATCCACAGAATGCAGACATTGCTGACTTCTGCGAGTCATCAGTAAAGGGGCAAAATAGCCTCCTTAATAAATAAGCATTAACCAAAAATTTAACAACTTCACCCTTAACCACCCAATATCTCAGAAATCTATCTGCGGTTAAACCCTATTAAGGGTAGGTACGCAGCAAAATAATCATCGGGCTGAATCTCAGCCTGCCAGTAGGTCGTCGTCGTAGAGTAAAGAGTATGTCAGCTTTTAGTTTTAGTGTGTGTGTGTGTGTGTGTGTGTGTGTGTGTGTGTGTGTGTGTGTGTGTGTGTGTGTGTGTGTGTGTGTGTCAGCTGCGTGAGTACGGTCGCAGTAATTTTTTAGGAAAGCAGGAGTTTCGAAATTGTTTTCCGTGTAAAGAGTAGAGTAGTTGGGGGTGGATATATTTTCGTAAGACCCAGTTACTATTCTATTGTCACCTAGATTCGAGCTATGTTTAAAGCTTCAAGGCTCTGGCTAATCGGAGAGGTACTTTAGTTATTCATTGCAAACATTGTAGCGAACAAATAAAAAAACAAACAAGCTATATAATAAAAACGTGGTAATAGAAAGTATTTGTTTTCTCAACCATTATTCTCGGAAAGTACTGGGCGATTTACACAGGTCATTCGCTATTGGAGAACATTTTTCTTTCCACTGGATATAGTATGAGGTAGGACATTTACAAGAGCACCAATAGGTAAATTCAAATTCACTTTAGGGGTTAGGTACAATGACAAGGAGGGGACTCCAGTAAGTGGTGCATAGGTAGGTAGGCCTAGTAGGCCTTTTGTACTTCCAATGTGACCTCTACAGGGGAAACAGCTTAGCGGTAATTCCCAAGAATTCAATATGGCCGACACAAGAATAAACTGCAGTTGACATTACACCAAAAAGCAGTACAGCTACAATGGACATTGCTAACAAGTGTCTGAGAAAACCCCAGAAAAGAGGGCATGATTTTCAAGTCGCATCTTAATAAAGTTGTAAATTAAAATTTACAACGCACTTGTGCACCAAAGTACTTAAGTTCTGTAAACCAAACTTACACTAAAACCATTACTCAGTCAAGAGGATACATCCTGTTTCTTAATTAAAGTAAGAACTATTTTTATTTTAATGGTGAATAAATTGATTTTTTTTTAATAAGGCTGTACTCCACTTTAACAATAAATGAAAAAACCAGACAGAAAATATAAGCTACAGAACTGATTGTGAAAAATGCTACTAAGAACCCATCATGTCTTCACTGGGAGAATGCTTTCCTTACTATTTTGTTCCCTTACTCATATTTGTAGCCAGCCTTTGGAGGAAATCACATAATCGTTGTTTACTAAAATAAAAGCATTATTTCCAACCTAAAATATCACAAGAGTTAAAGTAACATGTTCTCAAATGATGATATTACTGCTTGAACATCGTTACCAACAGGGGCCTTAAAGACCTAGTTGTCGACGGGCCCTTAAACCCCATTACTCACTCACTCGTTACCAACAACACTGGTGAACCTACTCACCTCTGGTAAACTTTGTTCTGCAATAACGGTTTTGGATGAAATCACTTCTGAACGCTAAATATCCTAACATAGTTAATGCACTACTGTGTTGCAAACACAAACATAACAACAACAATAACAATAACTGTATATAATGTGTGACTAAAGATGAACTACTCTAACATTTGGCTACTGATCTGGAAAAATAAAAAGGAACACACGATAAAAGTGATCAGCTCTACATAAAGGAACAATGGAACTCTGGAATTCCAGCTTAGAAGTTACTGTGGGGCCGTCTTTCTCGTTGCCTATCATCCGATTTCTTCCATTTTCGTTAAATATTAATATCATCTAACATATTTGGAATTTTTTGGGAAATTCGGATTAATAACATTGTGCCGGTTGCAGCACACAAAAAAGGACGTTCGCGACCGGATTGTGCCACCCCAAAGGCGGGAAGTGCCTCAAAGACGCTCAAGATCAGCCTGACACACGCGAGCAAACACGTGACAGCAATCAGAGCGACAAAACCAAACGGGGTTTTCTAGATCATTCGAGAAGTGTCCGGCGGCCAGCGCATTTGTCGAAGTTCAAAAAACCAGAGGAGTTAGTAGCTAGTTACAGACATGCGTCATCGGAGATTCATCCTGGTATTAGCGCCCGCGAGGGTGTGTGTGTGTGTAAGTGTGTGTGTGTGTGTGTGTGTGTGTGTGTGCGCGCGCGCGCGCGCGCGCTAGTTGGCTGAAAGGTAGCTTCGAAAGGAAGATAGTCGGATAGTGAGTTTCTGTTAATTTTTTCGTCAGTCAGCTGTTTGAGAGACAGAGAAAGTGAAGGACAAAAAACAGGGACTCAAGGTTACGAGAGGAAAGCAGTTGTGTGTTGTAATAACACGAAGTATTGTAGACTGTCAATATCAATAAAAGAGAACTGTGTATCTGTGCAAAAGTTGTTGGAGGTGAATAAGGTGACAGAAAAGTAATTGGACTGGTTTCTACTTTCTCTACTGGCAAGCAGAAGGAAGTGTTGTATTCCACCCAAAAATTCGATGTCGAGATTTCAACACAAATATATGTTTTGAGGCCCCCTGAATCCAAAAAAAAGCATTTTTAGAAAAAGGTCCTTGTGTATGTCAGTCTGTGTGTCTGTGTACCAGTCTGTGTGTCAGTCCGTGCGGCTGTATGTCAGTCTGTGTACAGCATAACTCAAAAACGAAAAGTCGGTTAAAAGCCAAAGCTGCTATTTAAGTTTAATGTCTTTCAAGGATGGAACACGAAGATTTTGAAGAACATAGCCCCACCCTAAACTACCCTTTACATGGAAAATGTTTCGAAAATTTTGATTTTCTTGAAAATGGCTCTAACAATTTTGATTAAAATGTCATATGTTTGAGACATTTTAATGACAAATGAAATGTATATCTTGAATTTTCTGGCTATAGCCCCTGTAGTCGTATTTACTCTGGACGACTTTTGCATAACTGGTAAACACTAGAGATAGACCAAATCTTACTGTACAAAAACTGAAGTTCTTACTAAAATAAACAATTTATGTCTCAATAAATTTTCTTGTATAGTGAACCATTTCGGAGATATTCCTTATTATGTGTGTGACTTTCGGAAAACTTTCGTGAAAACTAACTGCAATGATGTCAACATAGATGACGATCACCACTTTCATTATGTGCAATAAGTTTCTTACATATACCCAAGTAGCTAGAATGTTGTTGAAGATGTACAGTTAAGTGTTTCAAATAGTTGGTTTACATCTCTCATACAGCTCAAAGACATGTATATGACATACAGTGTTTGAGTTTTTTATAGCAATAAATTAAAGACTAAAACATCTTCCTTAACACTTTATTTTGCTTAATGAATTGATTTATTACTTATACATGATTTAAACTCGTGCATTATTCTTCCTTGTGTGACTCTTCCTCACCTTTATACTTCTTTGGGCCGTAATTAGATTTGCTAAGCAGGTTAAGCGTCTGGAGAGCTTTCAGTTTGAATAGCGCTGTATCACTTTTCTTTTCCTCAATATTCACCTGTAACGCAAGCCAAAAGATAAGAACATCGTTAACAGAGCCCTAGATTACAGAGAGACAGCCATAAAAAAGTGATTGAGGGCATTAGGAGGGGAGAATATGCTGTGTCTGACAGACGATAACAAATGGATGAGACTGCCAATAAACTCAGCTGCATGTGGGAAGAATCGACTTGTGTAAACCTCACTACCGCACGACGTGGCACTTAAAAATATGCGTTCCTAATGCACTCATTCACTTTTCCTTGACTGTTCAATGTAACGTTTTTTATGCTAAAAGTATTACATACTACAACTCGACGTATCAGCTTCAGTATGATAGTCACTGTTTTGCAGTAATTTATTCCAATATATATATTCTATTTGTGAAATTTACATAAATTGATTGATTTGATCTATTGTTGCTTTCTGATTTTGGTGTGTATCATTTGTGTACAACAGGTACTTTATTGGTACTACGACAACTCCTTGTGGTACTCCTGCACATATTTCCTTGAAGTCTGAATACCCGTTCCCGTATTTAACCCGAAATAATCTATCTGAGAGATAGGATTGTAATATTTCAGAGTATTTCTTTGGTAAGCAGCATTGCAGTTTGTAGTTTAATTCAGCATGCCATACTTCAATAAAGCCCTGGATCACTCCAATAAGATACTGCAACATATTATCTATGCTTCTAATGATTCTTCCAACATTTGAGTTATTCTATATACCTGATCAATGTTTGCTCCTAAACCAAATTGGTGACCTGGATATAGGTTTCCACCTTTCCTTATAGGTTTCAAGTGGCTAACTGATAATTTTTCAAATATGTTGGATACTTGTGGTAAAAAAGTTACATGTCTAAACTACTTTTATCATTAGTCCTTCCTTAGCTTTCGAATCATAATAGCTTCGGTCACTTTCCACTGTCTTGGTACAAGCTATAGTTTAATACAATAGGTGGTAAATTTCGGGCTTTTAGGCCGTGTTCCAGTTGATGAATTTTCTGACGTTTCGCCCAAGACTGCGTTGGGCATCTTCAGAATGACTCATAGCTGGTTGACAAATAAAAGCACGAAATCTACCACCTATTGGATTCAGAGTTACTGACTTAATTTTTCTAATATCGATCAAGCAGTTTCTTGCAAAGTTCTCATGAGCTGATTGTTTGGAGAAGGGCTTAAAATTTCCTCCAATATTCGCAAATTTATCTGCTTTTTCTTCGTTACCCCTTGATCAGTTATTATATTTTAATCAGTGGCACCTGAGTTATTGGCCTTTCAAGACTCTTAACAATCTTCCAAAGGCAGTAATCAGTATCTTTATCTGCAGTCCTCTTGAAGATAATTTCCAAAAATTGCATTTTTTATTTATTTTATTGTTGCCTTTAATTGATTGCTTAGTCTTTTAACTACCAATTTATTTGAGTCTGATTGACTGTTTTACCATTTTTATTGGCCTTTCTTTTTTCCCTAGTTAACACGGGTACTTCAAAGAGCATAATTTATATAAATTTTACCATACATGTTAAATTTGACTTGTGTGTTCATTCAGGCTGAGTGCTGAATATTAGCAGTCAGCAGAACTTTTTGTTCTATCTGTTCTGTTGTTTAGAGTGGCGTTCGGAGTCCAATGAGACACTCAAGTTGATCACTGAATGCTTTCCAAATGGTTTTTGGACTAGTTAATTTAGGTGGTCCTTCTTTTTATATCATCTTGTGATTAATATTCAATATTCAAGGTGTAGGAATAGATGAAAGATGATTAGAATGATGTACTTGTATTATATATTTCGATAGAACCTTAATAGCAAGGAAGTCAATGATATCTGGCACCATTTTTTGATCACAAAACCGGTATGTCGGGGAACTAATAAAGTAAAAATTACAATTTACTTTCATTCCTGCTTCGTGTAGTATTTTCCCTTTAGGAGTAATGAATCTTGGTCCCCATTAAGTATGTTTGGTGTTAAAATCTCCTATGATAAATTTACTACTGGGTGATTTAAACATATGTAAATAATTATCCTCATTGTCTTCTGTACTGTGGAGGATAGTATATCACTGTGATATTAATTTTTGAGCGTATGGTTTATACACTAATAGAAGTTGCTTGCATGGACAGTGTAACGTGGCAGGAAATGCTACAATGACCACTGGACCGCTTTTTAAAGGCTGATGGACCTAGATGTTGTTAAAAACAGAAACCGGTATTTTAAAGCGTCTCTACGCTATTTTAAACTAGTGGTACATCAATATCGTGACGTTATTTTAAAACGATTCCAAGAAACACTGACATGCTTAAACAAGCAAGTAAAAGCATACGTGGAGTTCTCCACATCCAAAGTAACAATAAGTCAACTTCGTATTAAAGCGAACGTTAGATATTTTATAGCCGGTTCTTGAGTTCGTTAGTTCACAAATACCTACATATTCAATCGCGCCGATAAATGCCATGGTTTATATTGTAAGTAAACATCATTATCCCTTAATCCCGCTTCCTCCTTCACCTATGGTCTTAAAACAGCCTTTGTTCATACGTTGATGTGCAGGCGCAGGTATTTTGAATGAAACAACGCGAGGGGTTCATCCGGGAACTGACGTAGTAGCCGTTCAGGTGACATGTTTCCACACTCCTCCCCTTTCGCTTGTTATAGACTAGTGCGTGTGTTGAATTTCAACCACATACACTGCTGTTTGTGAAAATTACAACACCACGAAGGAAATGCATGATTGAAATGAAGTTTATAACACAGATTAGGTACATAAAATTAACAAATGGTTAACTTCGCGGGTCTGTAAATGACCTTTCAGCCTGAATATTGAATATTTGGTGCAGGTCCCACAGGTTGCAATTGGAGCTGCTAAACACAGGAATGGAATGAAAAAGAATCGGAATATATTCCTGGGGATCTCCTTCTACGCAGCTGATATGCGGGCCCACAAATAACTGAAACAGGTTACTGGAGGACCGTGACGAACAAGTTGCCGATCAGCACGCATGTTCGATGGATGACCTGTCAGGCGAACGTACTGGCCAGGTAAGCAATGGCACACGTCGTTCTTCGAAGAAGGGTGATACACTCCTCGCAACATGTATTCTCCTGGTGAAATGTGGCACGTGCAAGGTTGGTACCTCAGGCTCCTCCCCCATATAACACTTGTGGTTCAATTTACCCTCAAATCGTAGAAGGCAAGATTGGTTGCTGTAACCAAATGCACCCCAAACCTTCATACTTGGTGTTTGTACGCTATGCCGCTCAACAATGCATGCCTCCAGATTGCGCTACCCCTGGTACGGCCGAACCGGTATGCGGCCATCACTGTAGGAGAGGTAGAAGTGGGACTCCTGTTATTTTTCTCAGTGTTTAACGCCCGCTTTTACTACATACGGCATCGCAAGTGGTGACACTGATGATACATGGAATGAAGATGGAGCACCGGTGGAATGAGGTGGTGGGGGAAACCGCAGAACCGGGCGACCCAGCGCCGCTTCGTCCGCCACTCGAGTGAAAAGACTACATTTTACCAATCAGCACGCCAGTGATGGCATTCACGTGCCCATCGCTGTTGCAGCTGCTTTTGGATTTTGTACAATAGAAGTCGACATAATGGCCTTGTGCAAATCAGACAAATCTGCGGCAGGCGGCGACGAACCGTCCATGCAAACAGGTTCACACTTGTAGTGCTTCAGCGTCGAGCTAATGCTTAGATGAAGCTTTGACGTTCTTTTTTTTTTTTTTTTTTTTTTTTTTTTTTTTTTTTTTTTTTTGACGTCCCCGAAGGTAATGTCATATCGGACGGATATGCTGTTCGTTATGGCCATACGGACAAGGTGGTGGTCATCCTATGCTGTGGTCATATTGCGTGGTTCAGTACCAGATTTAAGCTCCCTATCTATAAAACTCTTTTATCCAATGCTTTTACACACTTATCACTAAGGCCAGGCGTTTAATAATCTATAATTTGGTAAAAAATGCAAAATAAAAAGTGCATTTATGACCTAAAACTTACAAAAAAATGACCCAAAAAAGATGACCCCAAAAATGTTAAAGTTACCAAAAAATAAAGAATTGCCAATAAAAACGTTATTAATCATGATCATCATCATTATTACTACATTAAGAACTCACTTTGATACTAAGTTACATAAAGTATAACATAAAATCAAAATAGTAAAAGAAAATTATAAATGCACATGTTAGAGTATCATTTATTGAAGAAATTCCATTTCAGTACACTTTTATAACAATTCTAAGTTGTAGTTAACAATCACAAATTGGCGGAGATCCTCAAACGAAAATGACTGTCTATTGTCTGCTAGTACTGACTTATAAATGGAAAAGCTCCTCTCTACTTCAACGGAAACAATTGGAGCATACTGAATGCAAGAAATATCTCCTGGATTTAACTCACAGTCAGCAAGAGAAAGCTTACCCAAGGATGCCTTGGGGTAGTTAGCTCCGCCACTTCCACATTTCACCAAGCATTACACCTCACCATCGGTTTCTTGCTATCTGACACTGCTCCACTTGCTGGTCACAGAAGCGGGCGCCTGAGTGAGCAGAACTGGGCACTGGGTGCACTAGGTTGGTGAGACATCCTGAGCGCATTCCGAACCCAACGTCGGTAGCAAAAGAGAGATACAAGACATCACCATCAGCAGACATAGACACTAAAGCTTGTGATAGACTACACCTGGCTATCATACCGCACGGGTAAATCCGTACTAAACGGATCGGTACCGTGGACATCCACCCTACCTGGGTAAACCCGGGCGACCTACTTTTGCTCTTGGCTCTTGCACGAAATGTTTGGACCTGTAAACTCTAGCAAACCACCGCTTTTAAGCCCGGAAGGAATCTCTAGCTTTAATTCTGGCTATGGCCTTGAAAGCTTCCAACTATTCTTGCTAACAATGTTTGTGATATAGATCTATATTATTAGAGGCAAACTAATATCACAATATTCTGTAGCATACGTAGTCAGCTCTTTCGTTACTAACTTTTGAATGGGCAGCTTATATACGTACCCTAAATAAAATTTACTTATACTGTTTATACCGCAGGTTAGATTTTTGTAATTAGTACAGTCAAGTTGAATGATAAGAAAATAAAACAAAAAAGATAATAAACGTCATAGGGTTACACGGAATGTCGAGGTTTCGGGATTCTACTGTATGGAGAAATGACTACATGTACAAAGATTTTAATATCATGATGAGGCTGCAGTTGAGGTAGACCTTATTTTGCACAGTAAGAAAATGTTACTCATTGAAGCTGTTACAAATTTGGAAGTTTACGGACTAAATTATTGAACAGCAAACTAACTACCGTTATCCAGATCTAACAGAAATAACTATGATCTTAAGTATTTTGTTTCCTTGGTCTGGCCGAGAAGGCCATTATACTTGATATCGGATTGAAGAATGAAATCTGAAGGCCAAAAGCATTAGAAGTAACTTCTCCTAATCATTGGTTTTCAAGATATTGCGTGCTTAATCACTTACCTTGGAGTCCTTTTTTTCCACTTTATTTACTTTTATATTCTTGTCGGCCTTTATGGCCTCCTGGCCTGGTCTTGCAATCACACTTGCCACCAAGAGAAACAACACTACACATGCAGTTACCTACAACAAAGAAAACACATATAAACTGCTAAAGGACAGGGAAGGCGTCTTTATTATTTTGACGTACGTTTAATCTTAAAGCTGGAAAATTACTTAATAATGCTGGTCTAAAATAAGCACCTCTAACGTTTCTTTTTGTGCAGAAATATTACATTGATATGATATTTTCTATGCCCACCACAAACGATCCCCACACACGAGTTTTAATTTTTGATGTATAATGGCTCCGACTTCCACCTTTTTACATTGAGAAAATTAATGCGTAACGTTCTTCAATTTGATCTGTCTCCTTAGAGCAGTATTAGTGCAGCAGTTTACGAAGAGAGAGGGGGAGAGATGTAGGTTTTCAGCGTTCTTACAAAATGTATCATGGCAAAAGCCAGAGATAAATTTCAATGTCAGATATAAGTATTAGTAAACAAGAAGATATAAATATACCAAGGAGGAAAAAACCACACTAAAACAGAGTTATATGTACAAATCTGATGTGTTGCACTCACATGACTTTCTCTACTCTTGTACTAATCATTCTTGCAAATTCTTATTTCTACATCTTCTTAGTGTTAGTTGAGATAAATATTTGCAGAAATTTGTTTTCCAAAGCTGACACACATAACAAGCAGTATCTCCGAATAACGGTTTACCAGTTATTCAAAACTCGTCCAGAGTAAATGGGACTACAGGGGTTATAGCCGTAAAATTCAAAATATAAATTTCATTTGTCATAAAAATATCTCAAACATATGACATTTTAATCAAAATCGTTAGACCCATTTTCAAGAAAATCAAAATTTCCGAAACATTTTCCATCTAAAGGGTAGTTTAGGGTGGGACTATTTTCTTCAAAATCTTCGTTTCGCATCCATGAAAGACATTAAACTCAAACACCAACTTTGGTTTTTAACCTACTTTTCGTTTTTGAGTTATGCTGTCCACAAACACACAGGCTTACGCACAGACACACACACGGCTTTTTCTAAAAATGCTTTTTTTTTTTTTTTTATTCAGGGGGTCTCAAAACATATATTTCCGGTGAAACCTCGACATCGAACTTTTGGCTGGAATACAATACTTTCCCTACTTACCAGTAGAAAAAGTAAAAATAAATGTTTGAATGCTGGTAAGTAAAAGGCATATTTCAGTGTATGTATTTATAGACCATACCTCTTTTTTTTTCTCCTACTTTCATTCGATACTCTGTGGTCATTTACAAAGTATCAGATGGCTCGGCTGCGCCCTGTACATTACAGTATTGTTGACACAATTTTTCTGCTGTTAATGAAATAATAGACTATTTATATATTCTATATATTCATCAAGAAGCTAGATGCCTCAAATATTTAACATAATTTTTTTTTCGGCAAAATGATTCTGCCTTCAGGGGAACTATCCATTGAAAATTTCCAATTCACAATTGATAACAGCGCGAGTTAAAATATATGGAGTTATAATAGATATACTTACTATAAGAAGGGATTAAAACATGCTGTCACAAAATTTGATGGCGGCTGACTCGACACTAAATTCAATTATAGGCTTGCCTGCTTTGCTGCATTGCATAGTTGAACACGCTGTGAAATCACACTGCAAAGCCAGGGATATAAATATAATTTGCACCCACAAAATTTATTTGCACAGCAAGAGAAAGAATAGTAATCGTCCACTATCAGCCGCCATTAACTTTTGCAGCTACCATAGCACACATGTTACTTAAACCGATTTTAGACTCAGCTGTTAACAGCCACAAGCTGGAAGTAATAACAATCTGTTATAGAAAACGTACAGATTGTGGATACGCATACGATAAAGATATAGCAAGAAATTTACAGGCTAAAGCGGAAACATACATGGCTTTAGAAGTTGCAACATTCCTTATGTGCTTCTTAAAGAACTGCCACATAGGGGATTACAGTATTTATTGAAGGTATTCAATTACATCTGGAAAGCACAGCGCTTTCCCAGTCAGTGGCGATCGTCTATTGTGATTCCTATACCTAAGCCAAACAAGGATCATTCGAATCCTAACAACTATCGCCCTATTTCACTGACATGCACCATAAGTAAACTGCTAGAGGAGATCATTAACAGAAGATGGCGATGGTTTTTGGAACACAACAAATTCTTCAACGATTTACAAAGTGGCTTCCGCCAATACAGATCTACGCTAGATACCTTGTTGATACTGGAGTCTGAAATTTGCAATGCTTTTGCCAGCCATCAGCACATGCATACCGTGTGTGTCGACATTGCTAAAGCCTATGATACGGTGAAACGTCCTCACATCATTCTAGAACTCCTTAAGGCCAACGTCAAAGGAAATATGCTTGCATTTATATTTAACTTCCTTCAAGATCGAAGGATGTGTGTGATAACCAATGGTGTCTTGTCACAAAGTGTTGTCCTTGATAAAGGTATACCGCAGGGCTCGGTATTGAGCGTAACACTTTTTTTAGTGGCGGTTAACTCAGTATTTTCATGTCTTCAACCTCCAGTAAAAGCTGTACTGTTTGCTGATGACCTGACAATATATTCTAAAGGAAATAATATTACTACTACCCAAGAGCTACTACAATCAACACTCAACAATTTTAAAAATTGGAGCCAAAACACTGGACTTATTTTTTCTTCCCAAAACAGTCAAGCTATTCTTTTCTCCAGATTGAAAACTCCTAGCCCAAGCCCTATACTACACATTACCAACTGCCAGCTCCCAGTGGTAAATACCGTCTGTATACTGGGCATGCACTTTGATCATAAGTTGACTTGGATACACCATCTTAACCTTCTTAAAGCTGATTGTGTTCGGCGGCTTAATCTTTTAAAAGTCTTATCTGCTAAAGGGTGGGGAGTCGATCTCAGTGTTCTACTTCGGACTTACAGAATGACCATCCTCTCCAAGTTGGATTACGGTTCTATTGTTTATAACTCCGCCAAACTATCAAGTCTTAAAATGCTGGACACTGTTCAAACCACAGCTCTAAGAATTGCACTTGGGGCATTCCATACTAGTTCTACAGAGAGTCTAAAAATTGCAGCAGATGAACCACCACTTTCTTTCCGACGTGAAATGTTAAGTCTTACTTATTTTACCAAGACCTTAACCAGACCTAATTCTGGTGCAGTTGCTTATATATCACGCCAAGATAATACTCAACCCAAAGGGTTCCCTATCCAACCCTTCTCCCAAAGAATTGTTACATACCTTGAAGAGTTTAATCTGACTATTCCTTTTTTCGTACCTTCAACATAAATGATATACCATGGAGAATAAAATTATCTGTCATCAACACCACATTGACAAAATATGTAAATGCTCATTCCCAAAAATCTTGTTTTACAATGCTGTTCAAAGAATTGTGTAACACGTATGATAATTTTGAGCCAATTTATACTGATGGTTCCCGGTGTGACAACAATAATGGCTGTGCGGTGGTTGCTCCTAACCACACGATGATGTATAGTCTACCAGACACTCTCACCATTTTCTCTAGTGAATCGCTATACGTTTCGCCATGGATTATATATCAAAGAATGGAGACTTCAAATCATTCATTATAGTGTCGCCCATCGCATTATTGTCGGCACTACCGCAAAGGAGCCGAAGGGAAGAGACAGAGAATGGCCGCATTGTTGGAGCGCTTACCGAAAGAGAGAAAGGGATAGAGACTTCTGGAATTTTCTGCTTTGTATTTCACCGCAATAATAACTTAACTTTCCTGAAGTTTCCAGAATAGTGCCTGGGAGATATAAATAGCGGTAAAGTGTGGGAAGGGACAGTTTTTGTGTTACTAATTCGGAGCCGTGCTGTTGGTGAATCGGTAAAGACTTTCTTGCTGTTGCAACGAGTGTACAAAGTTACTGTTTACGGAAATAAAAGTGTTTCTTTATCTCGACTACATCTGTCTTCTTTACTTTACACCCACCAAGGTCACACTGGTGTCAGAAGTGGGATACGACGATGGAGGCTACATTGGTGAGCTTTTTACAACAGCTGAAAGCAGAGATGAAGACGGCAAACGACAACCTCGCTGCCGAGCTGAAAGAGATGAAGACGGAGCTATCGGCGAAAATTGACGAGCAACTGGCTGGCGTGAGGGAGGATGTGAAATAGCTCGGTGGAAAGGTGGGAGAGCTCGGTGGAAAGATGGAGGACCTCGGCCTACGCGTTGACGCCCTGGAGAATGTCCGGGAACGGCTTAGCGTTCTCGAAGACAGGGTCGACGGTAGCGCCAAGGAGCTAAATGCAATGGTGGAAGGGATGCTTAGTGAAAACCTCAAGAACTACAAGGCCGGGGCTCCAGCACGCGACACAACATCGACGCGCGTCAAACCACCGAAGTACGATGGCACGTCAACGTTTGAGGTCTTCCGCCGTCAATTCGATACAGTGGCCAAGCACAACAAATGGTCGCCAGAAGAAGAGGCCGCGCAGCTGATAGCCAGCCTCCAGGGACGAGCCGCAGAGGTGCTAAACGCAGTCCAGACAGCGGCGGCGCCCAAGGACATCTGGGAGGCCCTGGAGAACCGGTTCGGAAACCACCGATTAGCCGCAGCCTACCGCAGCCAACTGAAATTTAGCATGCAACTGCCAGTGGAGACGCTGCAGGAGTTCGCCCTGGCAATCGAACAGCTGGCCAGCAAAGCCTTGGTCGACATCCCTTCCGAATTCGTATCCCGAGAAGCCGGATATACCTTCGTCGACGGGGTACGCGATGCCGAGATACGTCAACGCCTGATGCTCGGCGACTACAAGACCATCCACGAGGCACTAACGGCCGCATTAAGGATGGAAGCGCCCAAAGTGACGGCTACCCCGACCTCGAAGACAAGGAGTGTCCGCTACGATGAAGACCGCAGACCAGTCCAGGGACGCCGACAAAGACCAGGTGGCGTGTGTTGGGGTGTGGCCAGCCGGGACACCTGATGAGAGACTGCCGGCACCAAGAAGAGCAGCCGGAAAACGAGTAATGGCCGGCATGGCGAGGGGCACGTCGGCGCCATCACCATCATCCCCTCGAGTGACACTGCGCGCCGTCCGCCGATGGATGGATGACAGCCTCATCGCGGACGGTTGGGTGAGAGGGAACCCGTGCCGCGTGCTTGTTGACACTGGAGCAGCCGTGACTGCCATCAGACCTGACGTAGCCAGGGGCTTGCCGTCCAGAAAACCGAGCCGACCGTACCTACTAGTGACGGCATCAGGTGACACCTTGCCTGTGGAGAGGGAGGCACTGCTGCAGTTGACCTTGGGGCGAAGTGTCTTGCGTTTGTGGGTGTTCGTCGCGGAGGTGGCTGAGGAGGTGATACTGGGACTGGATGCCCTCAGGAGCCACGAGGCGACGGTCGACATCGGCAAGAAGGTTCTGCGGCTTAAGGGAGAGGAAGTAATGCTCCGGCACCCCGAAGAACGCCTTGGAATCTGGAGGTTCATTCTCAAGGAAGACGTAGTTGTCGCCGCGAGAATTGAGATGGTAGTGACGGCGCGACTGGAAGGCCAGCGCAAGAAGAACATGCTGCTGGACCGGAAGACGCATGTGTTCCGGCTGGAAGGCTTAATGGAGAGGGCGGCCGACCACCTGACCGCTGAACAGAGAGAGAAGGTCTAACAACTGCTGAGACGATATCAGCGCGTCTTCAGCCAAAGCAGCGATTAGGGCCGCACAGACCGAGTGCTTCACCACATCGACACCGGAGACGCCCGGCCTATTCGGCAACCACCTAGACGCGCTCCGTTGGCTAAACAAGCGGCGGTACGAGACATGCTGGAGGATATGAGAACCAAGGGAGTGATCGAAGAGTCTGACAGTCCTTGGTGTTCCCCTGTAGTTCTGGTGAAGAAGAATGGCGAGCTACGCTTCTGCGTAGATTACAGGAAGCTGAACGCTGTCACCAGGAAGGACTGCTTCCCCTTACCCCGGATTGACGACACCCTGGACACGCTTGCTGGTGCGCAGTGGTTCTCAACCCTGGACCTGAAATCGGGTTACTGGCAGGTGGCTCTAGACCCGAGAGACAAGTAGAAGACCGCATTCTCGACAGGTAAAGGGCTTTGGCAGTTCACAGTTATGCCCTTTGGTCTCTGCAACGCACCAGCTACCTTCCAACGCCTCATGGAGTCAGTAATGAGAGGATTGACTTATGACGCCTGCCTGTTATACCTAGACGACATTATCATCGTCGGCAAGACATTCCAAGACCATCTTGACAAACTGAGCAAGGTGCTACAGAGACTGCAGGCGACCGGCTTGAAGCTGAACGCCAAGAAGTGCCAGTTCTTCCGCAGGGAAGTCAACTACTTGGGCCACATAGTCTCACCAACCGGAGTGGCCACGGATCGGGAGAAGACACAGGCCGTGAGAGATTGGCCTCGCCCAAAGGATAAGCGAGAACTGCGCAGTTTCCTTGGATTGTGCAGTTATTACCGCTGCTTCATAAAGGGTTTCTCCAGCATCGCCAGACCCCTCACTCGCCTGACGGAAGAACACTGACCTTATGTGTGGACGGAGGACGCCGAAGGCGCTTTCCGACAACTCAAGAGGACGCTCTGCAGTGCTCCTATTTTGTGATTCCCTCAACCAGGCGACGCCTTCATTGTGGACACCGACGCCAGCGACCATTGCATTGGAGGCGTCCTATCCCAAGTCCAGAACGGCCACGAGCGGGTGATAGTCTACTGCAGCAAGACGTTGTCCAAGGCAGAGAAGAACTACTGTGTGAGGACAGACCACTCCGCCCTAACCTGGCTACTTAGCTTTAGAAACCTGGAGGGCCAGACAGCCCGTTGGGTCCAGAGGTTGCAGGAGTACGACTTCACCTCCGAACATCGCAGAGGGAAGAGCCACGGCAACGCAGACGCCATGTCCCGAAGACCCTGCCCAGAAGAGTGCGGCCAATGCGCAAGAGTGGAAGAGAAGGAGCGTACCGCAATTGTCAGAGTGGTCACGGCAGTGCCTGCGGATGGATGGGATAGCGCGGGCCTGAGGATGGAGCAGCTGGCGGCCGCCGACTTGGGGCCACTCTTAAGAGAAGTGCAGGCAGGGACGAGACCAACCTGGGAGGACATCGCACCTAAAAGCGCTACATACAAGTCGTGCTGGGCCCAATGGGACTCGTTGAAGACCAAAGAGGGCGTGCTGTTCCGGGTATGGGAATCACCTGATGGGAAGACCCAGAAAGAGCAGTTGGTACTTCCCCGAAGTAAGGTCCCGGAAGTCTTGGAGGAGGTGCACGCCGGTACCTCGGGTGGACACCTAGGAGCAAACCGGACGATCCACAAACTCCGACAGCGCTACTACTGGCTGGGGCTCCGAGCAGACGCTGAGAACTGGTGCCGTCAATGTCACGTGTGCGCGGCGAGTCGCGGCCCCCAGACTAGGAGCCGGGGTCGCATGTAGCAGTACAACGTCGGAGCGCCCTTCAAACGCATCGCCGTCGACATAGCTGGACCATTCCCAGTGTCCGATCGAGGCAACAAGTACCTGATGGTAGCTGTGGACTGCTTCACCAAGTGGCCGGAGGTGTATGCCATCCCGAACCAAGAGGCGAAGACGATTACAGACTGCCTCGTGAAACAACTGTTCTGCCGTTTTGGGGTCCCGTTAGAGCTCCACAGCGACCAGGGCACCAATTTTGAGTCGCACCTAATGAAGGAGGCATTGGAAAGACTTGGGGTGAACAAGACCCGCACAACACCCCTACATCCACAGTCGGACGGCATGGTCGAGAGATACATGAAGACCCTAGAGGAGCACCTGAGGAAGGTCGTGGCCAGCCATCAGCGAGACTGGGACCTCAAGGTACCACTGTTCTTGCTGGCCTACCGTTCGTCGGCACACGACACCACCAGGATGACACCAGCAAGCCTAATGTTCGGCCGAGAGCTACGCCTCCCTTGTAACCTGGCTTTTGGGAGCCCCCGGAAGCGAAACAGCCGGCAACCGAGTATGTGGAGAATCTAGTAGACCATCTCCACGACATGCACGAGATGGCTCGTCAGAACCACCAGATGGCGAGCGACCGCATGATGACCCGGTACGACAGGCAAGCCAACAGCCGAGGATTCCAGCAAGGTGACATGGCTGGTTGTACCGCCCTACCCGGACCAAGGGACGCTGCCCAAAACTTCAAAAACCGTGTCAAGGACCGTACCGAGTGGTAAAGAGGATTAACGACGTAGGCTACCACATCCAGAAGGTGCCCCGAGGGAAGATGTTAGTGGTACACCTGGATCGTCTGGCCCGTTACGATGGTGCTGTTCGGGACGACCAGCCTTGAGGAGGGAGCAGTGTCGCCCATCGCATTATTGTCGGCACTACCGAAAAGGAGCCGAAGGGAAGAGACAGAGAATGGCCGCATTGTTGGGGCGCTTGCCGAAAGAGAGGAAGGGATAGAGACTTCTGGAACTTCTATTATTTCACCGCAATAATAACTGAACTTTCCTGAAGTTTCCAGAATAGTGCCTGGGAGATATAAATAGCGGTAGAGTGTGAGAAGGGACAGTTTTTGTGTTACTAATTCGGAGCCGTGCTGTTGGTGAATCGGTAAAGACTTTCTTGCTGTTGCAACGAGTGTACAAAGTTACTGTTTACGGAAATAAAAATGTTTCTTTATCTCGACTACATCTGTCTTATTCACTTTATACCCACCAAGTTCACAATAAACACAGATTCCCTTAGTGCATTAATGGCTATACAACAACGATCTCCTTGCCACACCTTGGTAAGGGAGATACGTGAATTATACAGATAGCTTATTTCATCAGGTAAACAACTAATCTTGTCATGGATACCATCTCACTGTAACATACCAGGAAATGATCTTGCTGATACTGCCGCAAAAGAAGCTGCCAAGCATCCTCCAAGCTTACCAGATCTTAAGCTACCACATGAAGACTATTTACGGCATCTTAAAAGAACTATCCTACACCGATGGAAGACAGATTGGACAACTACATCCAACAGCAAACTGCATGATATCTGTCCAATACCTACCCTGTCCACAACAATTAGAACACTAACCCGGCGAGACCAGGTGCTAGTAACCCGATTATGCATTCGCCACACTGCGCTTACTCATTTCTACATTCTGTCCCGTGAACTTCCTCCTAAATGTACTCTGTGCATCTGCTCACTGTTTGCCCAAGATACACTCACCAGCGACATCAGTATGGAGTTCCTGAGAACCTTCAGCAAGCTTTGGGTGATCAACAATATCACAAGAAAATCATCAAGTTCATCAAAGCATGCAAAGTTAATGTTTAAATTCAATGTAAGCTTCATGATTTGTTTCCTCCTATTTTGCTCAATGTTTAGTCGCGATATGACTTTTATATTGAAGCGACTTCAAATAATAAATTAATTAAAAAAATAATAATGTGGAATTATATGAGAATGAAGAAAGGACTAAATTTATTTACTTCTAGGAAGAACTATAGGAAACCATCGATATCACTGCTAGATAATTTTGATAAGGTGAAACAGTTTAGATGTCTTGGAAAATATATCAACGAAACTAATGAAGAATGGGCTGATATACGAAATGGCTGCCAATGGAGCCTATTACGCTCTAACAGGAATATTAAGGTCTAGCAATATACACAGGAAAACGAAAGTTAAATTACATAAATCTATAATTAGAAGTGTACTATGATGTTATGCTTGTGAAACATGGATCATACAAAAAAGTTGTTTGAACGAACGATTTTGTGGACTCTGGGTCAACAAGGAAGAACAATCAACGCAGAATCGATATAACAATGAATTATATGGATTATATAAGGAATGGGATGAGGTAACCTATGTAAAATTATAGGGATCACCGTGGGCAGTACATGTGCAACCAACGGAAGATTATAGACTAGACTACCAGATGGCAGGCTGAGAACAGCCCGAGGTGTGTCATTCGTGTACCTGCCCTTTTAGGGCTTAACCACTGTATGACGGGATTAGGATGTTGTAGGATGGCTGGTGAAGAATGGGGAATGTGTGTTGCTAGGAGGTAGCATAGGTTTATGCTCCTCGTCGGGTGATAGTCTCAGTGTGCAACTACCGTTGGGCACTACTGATGGGTGGTCCAAATATGGATATTTGGCGAAAATTTTGACTTCCAATCTTCTCTTGGAAGGACTGTAAGGAGCTCAACTTGCGCTGTTGATGGGGTAGCAATCCATGCGGGGAACCCGGTGTCGCACAAGCGTGCGTTCTCTAGGGATGTAGTCCCCAAGAGACCTAACCAGGGCGCTCCGATGTTGTGGAAACTGGTCGTAAAATTAGGTTGCCCGGCGCCTAATTTCGTCCTCCACATACGAGAGGGACGAGGCTTCGTGCAGTAGTCTCGTAGGGAATCTACGGCATACAGAATAGAGTACACGAAGACCTCTATTCTGTATACGTTGTAACCGCAGGAGATGGGTGTCTGCAGCCATGCCCCAGATTTCGCAGGCGTACAGGAGGATAGGGATGATGAGAGCCCGAAAGAGGCGTAGCTTTAAGGGAATTGGCATCCCCGACCGCAGCATGGGATACAGTGAGGCAATTGACCCGCTGGTCCGCGCTGATAGGTCGTTGATGTGTTCCCGAAAAGTTAGGCCCTTGTCGAGCTTCACTCCCAGGTAGGTAAGGGAATCTACCCACTCTATTCTTCGGGGAAGGTATGTAAATGTGGGGAAGTTGGCGGGAAAGTGGCGTTTGGTGAAAAGTATGGCGCGGCTTTTCTCCGGGTTGATGGACAATCCCCAACGCCTACACCACTCTTGGATGCGGCGAAGGTGTCGCTGTATGGGGAGAAAGGTTCTGCGAGGGTGTTTATTTGTACAGTACAGCAGCACGTGGTCAGCATACTGGGCTATGTTAACGTGCTGCTCAGATGGAATGTCGGCCACATATACGCTAAACAGCGTAGGGGACAACACAGAACCTTCAGGGACTCCGCCTCTGATTGGCCTTCGTGTAGATTTGGTTCCCGCAACTGTGACCACAAAGGATCTGTGTTTTTGGTATGAGTGTAACAGATGTATTAGGCGTGTGGGTAGCTCCAGTTGGATGAGTTTCCGGAGGATACCGGCATGCCAGGTCGTAGAGAAGGCCTTCTCAACATCTAGAGAGACCGCGGCGGTATAGGCTTTGTCCTGGAAACCCAGGGCGGCAGCCTCCACCACACGCAGCAACTGCTGAGATGTTGAGTGGCCAGGCCGGAACCCAAACTGATGGGGAGGGATGGCTTTAATGTCCCCCAAGATGGGAGACAAGCGGACTAGAATAAGCCTCTCGAGTACTTTCGAGAGTACAGACAGGAGACTTATGGAACGGTAGTTGGCAGGATGAACCGGGTCTTTCCCTGGCTTCAATATGCAGATCACCCGGGCCTCTTTCCACTCGCGCGGAAAGTGACTAGGAAGATTATAGATTTCCAAAAAGGATTATGGATTGTAAAATGTACGGAACGCGTCCCAGAAAGAAATGGATAGAGGCAGTAACTGAAGTTGCAATAGAAGTTCTCGGAAAGACACGGTGCTGGAGTTCAGCAAAGGATGGAATTGAATGGAGGAAGAGGTTGAAGGAGCCCAAGGCTCGAAAATGGGCCGAGGTGACACAGTAAGAAGATGATCCTTCCTTGACAATAGTTGCATTGGACATATTAGTTACCTCATAATGTAGAATTCCTGGTTAACGTATTGTGGAAGGAGTACCTAACATCCTGTGTAATATCTGGATTTTAGTATATTTGTTATGTACCTATGTATTCCTTTCAACAAAAGTCATCGCTAATGCTATTTTCTATTGAAAAATACGTATCTTTTACTGTTTCCCAGCTACATTATATTATAGAAAATTTAAGCGACAGAAGATAACTTCAAAGTTATCAATAACATATTCCAGATAACAACCCTGAAGTGCAAAACAGATGATACTTTATTCAAACTTGTTGCAGCCCTTCTATGAAAACTAAATGTTAGGAACAATTTTCCATTTGAAGGATACGTGCGAATTAGAATATTCTCTATAGGTTTTCACGTTCAAAATTGCAGCACTTCACTTAGAAGTGTGATATTTCTCCTAGATTTCGTTTTTGTGCCACATACAGAGACATGAGTGTGGTAAAGCTCAGATACTCACTTTCGTAGCAGATGCCATTATAAAGATGATATTACAGCAGTGCACTGATGAGGATATTTGAGTAAAGCTACATCACCTTCTCCAACAGGTGTATATATAGCTATGGACAAATCCGAATACGACCATAACTTGTATCTGTGTTTGTCACGCAGCTCACTACCTTAACGAGTGCAATAAATTAACACGAACTTGGTGCTCGTGTGAAACAAGGTCAAACGTAAATGGTCAGAGCAGGACACATTTGAAGGTGTATAGCGTGTCAAAGATGTCCTTTAAACTACTCATTAACACCTGGAAAAAATACTGAAGTGATTCTACAAATGTACTAAAACTTAGGGACTATAAACTTCACTTATCTTTAAACCCAAAGATGGACTGCAGTTTCTGAATAATTCATTCTTATCATCGGTGCCACACTTGTATATACTGTGCGCTATCGTAACCAACGCAAAAATACGTAATATGTTTGTGTGTTACCAATCGCTGAAAACAAAAAATGGTCAACGGAATCAACCGACGGTATTTTAAAATTCCTTGCGTGGTCCTTACCTTTCAAAATGTTTATATTTTTGCAAACCATTAAGTTTATGGGTACATTTAATTGTTTTAATAATTTAACCTCTAGATTTACTTCATGATTAAATGAGAAAAGAATGTCTGCTGCAGCTGATTTATCAATCTATTTACATATAATGATTTTAAAATGTTCCTTTATATAGAATTCTTGCATCACTCGTAAAGATGCCGCTGAATTTAGCAAAATATTGTTGCAAACGAGAGCGAACACTCGACTTTACTTTCGGTATTATTTCACAAATCACACATAAAAACCCGTACTGTATAAACGCTCTGCTCTACAAACTCAGGCAGCGATTCAAGACTATTGCGTACCTTGCGTCAGTCGTCCACATCATAAAATAAGGGATTCCCCTTTCAGATAGGGAGGTCATTCACTACACAGTACGTTTACGAATGAAGTTCACTCTAATTGTGTTCTCATAGTACGATAATGCACATTTTTGGTTAAATTTAAAAATTATCAGAAAGAAAAGTGACAAATTATGTGTTTTAGCAGAAAGTGACAAATTATGTGTTTTTGGCAAAATTATTTAAAATATTCATCTAAATTAAAATATATTTATTTACATAAAAATCCGCTCCCTAGTAATCACTATTCACAAGTGGAGAAAC